>KV018646.1:146850-189598 GCA_001598015.1 Dorcoceras hygrometricum
ATAGGTAGTATTATGTATGGCATGATCTCGACTAGACCGGATGTCGCATATGCTCTGAGTGTCACGAGCCGCCATCAGGCCAACCCCGGCCAATTGCATTGGAAGGCTGTGAAGGATATTCTTAAGTACTTACGAAGGACTAAGAATATGTTCATGTTCTATGGGGGTGGTGAACTGAATTTGGAAGGCTACACTGATTCTAGCTTCCAGTGTGACGTGGATGATTCGAAATCAACCTCTGGATTTGTATTCATGCTCAATGGTGGTGCTGTCTCTTGGAAGAGTTCCAAGCAAGACACCATCGCGGATTCAACCACTGAGGCTGAGTACATCGCAGCATCATCTGCTGCTAAGGAGGCCGTTTGGATAAGGAATTTTGTCCAAGAGTTGGGCGTCATTCCTAATGGAGTTGGTCCAATCCCGGTGTACTGCGACAACACGGGTGCCGTTGTGCAAGCAAAGGAGCCTAGGTCTCACCAAAGATCCAAACACATACTGAGGAAATACCACATAATCCGGGATATTGTGGCTAGAGGTGACATATCAGTTGAGAGAGTCGCCTCTGCGGACAACGTTGCTGATCCACTTACAAAGCCCTTGCCTGGACCGTTGTTTGAAAAACATCACGAAACAATGGAACTGCGTCTGATGAGTAGTTGGCTTTAGGGCAAGTGGGAGAATGTTAGAGTAGATGCCCAACTATCCAACTTGTGGCGTGTGGGTTTATAGACTCTTGTATATGACAATCTTTATATATGATATTCGCATTTATCCATATGGCATTCTTTACTTTCATTGTGTGTATGATGATTTACAATTGCGTTGAGTAAAGACCTAGAATGCACTAAAATGTATGTTAGATGTGATAGTGGGTACGACGGCTATCATGAAACACATCTAATAGTCACTGTGTATTCTGAACATGTTCCTAGTCGATTGGGCCGTCAAAATGAGGATAAGGCCGCCCGAGCTTGAGACTAGTATCTGCGATGCGAAGTACCATGTTTCATTGGTAGGGAATATTGTGATGTTCTGAGAATGCAGATAGATAGTGACCTGGTGATCTATCGAACTACCCTCCTTCGGACTTTCCAAATGGTTACCATTTGTCGAGTGGATAAGTCCGAGGTCTTGGTTGTACTGATTAGTCCTCACGACTCGAAACGTCATTGAGACTCTACATGATAGGCGTCTCACTTTGACCCGTTTGCCGACTCACTTGGGGTCATAAGGCGTTGGGATTGGGTGAGATCCCGATGCATGTAGGAGTCGATGCATCGTTGTCGAGGATTCACCACTCGCAGACATGCGTGGATATAGCGACTCTCGATTTACCAATGGTCGTTGATCTGATCGGGGAATATGGATTGAAAGGACTTTACTATACGCTAACCATGACCAACTGGTTCTTGCAGGCACTATCAGTGATACCTAGGGGATCATGGGGCGATGTTGCTAGACGCTCTTACCATGATCCATTGGGCAAGTCCGGAATTGTGATTCCGGAGCCACAATGGTTGTGGGCCCACGGCTAGCTGTATCCCTGAACCATTGAGGGTCACACAAGTACTGGATTCGAGATTCCCGCACTGATACTCAGCTCAATGTGTTGAGCATACGAAGAGGATTTTGGGAGTGCGACTTCCTAAAAGGTCAACAGAGGTCAAATCGTGATTTGCCGATGATGAGGGGCAAAACGGTCATTTTGCACTGAGGTTCTAAAAAATGGCTTTTCAGATCATAGTATTCAGTTTTGGAAATTGAGTCGATCGGTCCGATCTGATCGGCGATCGGAGTTACGATGAAGTCTCAGTGATGGGGATGAACCGAATGTTCATCCGTTGGACCCGGGCCCGTTGGGCCGGATACAAACCCATCACCAAGTCTACTTAATGTAGAACTAGACTCATTAACTCACACTAATCACTCTCATAAAATCCTAACCCTAAGCATTAAGTGCCGCCGCCCCTTCTCCTCAAAGCCGCCGCCGCCGTGCGCCGTCGCCTCCGCCGCCTCTCTTCGCCGGGAAGTCGTTTCCGGCCAATCCTGACGAGGAGAATCCGTCCGTGCAGATCTCATCAGGCCTTATAGTGCAGGCTGACGTAGGAATCCCGTCTCCGGTCGTGGACCTGATTGACGATATCTACCGCCGCCTACCGTGAAGTGCCGTTTTCTTTACGAAACCGGTCGGAGCCAGGCACGAGTTGCCAGCAAGGTAGAAATCTTAAACGCCCTATGAATGTCATAGTATGTTATTGTTTTTATCGTATTGATCGTCTCCCGGTATTGTTTTTCGTTCTTCCGCTGCCTCACCGGGAGGCGTGATCCGGATCCCAACAACAAATTGTTCACCATACAAATAGTGACGCCAAATCTTCAAGACAAACACTATCGCAGCCAACTCAAGATCATGAACGGGGTATCTCGTCTCATGGGGTTTCAACTGTCGAGACGCATAGGCTATCACAAACCCGTTCTGCATCAAAACACAATCCAAACCACTTAGAGAAGCATCAGAGAAAACTACAAAACCTCCAAAACCCGAAGGCAAAGCTAACACAGGAGCAGTAGTCAACTTCTCCTTAAGCAACTGGAAACTCGATTCACACTCATCAGTCCAAACAAACTTCCTATCTTTCTGGGTCAACTGAGTCATCGGCCTAGCTATCGAATAGAAATTCTCAATAAAATGCCTATAATAGCCAGCCAAACCCAAGAAACTACGGATCTCAGTCACACTCCTAGGTCTCTCCTAGTTAAGAACGGCTTCGACCTTACTCGGATCCACGGGAATCCCTTGCGCTGAAATGACATGACCAAAAAAGACAACTCTATGCAGCCAGAATTCACACTTGCTGAATTTCGCATATAGCTGTGAGTCTCTCAGTTTCTGCAAAACCAATCTCAAGTGCTCTTTATGATCTCTGAAGTTCTTCAAATACACCAGGATGTCATCTATGAAGACAATCACAAAACGATCGATATACTCACTGAAGACGCGATTCATCAAATCCATGAAGAAAGCAGGAGCATTCGTCAATCCAAATGACATCACCAGAAACTCATAATGCCCATACCTAGACCTGAATGCCGTCTTCGCCACGTCAGCGTCTCTGATCCACAACTGAGGATAACCAGACCGCAGATCAATCTTAGAGTATACAGCAGATCCCTGCAACTGGTCAAACAAGTCATCAATCCTCGGCAATGGATACTTGTTCTTAATCGTCTCTTTGTTCAACTGCCAAAAATCCACACACATCCTCGTAGTTCCATCCTTTTTCTTCACGAAAAGAATCGGAGCTCCCCAGGGCGACATACTCGGTCTATATAAGCCCTTCTCTAACAAATCATGCAACTTCTCTTTGAGTTGCTTCAACTCAGCTGGCGCCAACCGGTACGGAGCTCTTGAAATCGGGGCTATCCCTGGCACCAACTCTATGCTGAAGTCAATCTCTCGTCTCAGAAGGTATCCAGGAATCTCATCCGGAAACACGTCAGGAAACTCTCGAGAAATCGGAACATCGCTCAAATCTACTCGCGATACTCGGGAAACATCCAAGGCATTGATCATAAACCCTGCATTCTCTAGCGACAACAAACTAAACATCTCCATGGCAGACACAAAAAGGAATCTTAGGTCGCGAATCAGCACCGTATAAATCCCATTTCTCTCCAAATTCAGGCCTAGATCTCACTACACCATGAAAACAATCCACTGTCGCTCTATAACTGGACAACACGTCCATTCCCAAGATACAATCAAAATCTCTAATCTCCAGGACAATCATATTAGTCACTAACACATGCTCATCAAACCTAAGAACACAATCCAACACCACCTCACGGGACAAAAAACTCACGCCAGCAGGGGTAAATACAGAGACAACATCACACGGTGGGGAAGAACTCAACCCACACCCATACAGAGACAACATCACACAGTGATGCTCCAGTATCAAACAAAACTCGTGCAGGAAAATCAAAGATAGCACAAGTACCTATAATAATCCTCTCAGGAATATCAGCAACTTTCTCACTCGTCAAGGCGTTCACCTGAGCCTGCTGTGGTCTCGGAAACTGAGGTCTTGAAGGTCCAGCAAGCCTAGACGGTTCATCGGGTTGGAATCCAGAACGTTGGGACTGAGCAAAAGGTTGCGGTCTCTACGAAGAACCACCAGCTGAACCTTGCCGCGATTGACTCACTGACTGTCCTCCAGCCGGACAAACTCGAGCAAAATGTCCAGGCTGCCCACAGTTATGGCAAAGGCCCTAAACTCCACGACACTGCAAAGTCATATGACGACCTCCACACTGTCCACAAGTCACTCCTCCTCCGGAGCCACTGCCACCAGAACTCACTGAACCAGAAAAACTCGAGTTCGAACGCTTCTTAACTATTTCCCTTGAGGCTTGAACCTCTGACGATTCGACTGTTGCGGCACTTGAGGAGGTTGGAAAGAAGGCATAACTTCCGGCACAGGTTGGAAACTACATCCAGCTGTCGGCTGAACCTGATTCTGCACCTCCATCAGACTCTCCTCAATATCCACTGCTCTATCCACAGCCTCAGCATACGTCGCAGGGGAACCAGCTAACACCATACGGAAAAACTCGGGCCTCAACCCTCTCAAAAACTTGTTCCTCTTCGTCCTCTCCTGGTTCACAACATGGGGAACATACGACAACAGCGAAGAAAACTGCATGGCATACTCGGCCATCCTCAAGTTCTCTTGCTTCAGATTGTTGAGCTCCCGCTCACGTTTGTTGTAGAAAGACTCAGGGGTATAATCCTGTTGAAAAGCTGCACAGAATCTCTCCCAAGAAATCACAACTCCAGTCTGAGACCCGAAAGCTGATAAGATTAATTAGGTTAATTAATCGGGTTATGTTTGTTCTTAGAAAAGCTTTGGTTAGTTGACTTTTTTCGCGGAAGCTGTTCAGTAGTTAGCGCAGGTCATCGCTGAATGTTGGCGCTCAGCAGTGGTGACGTCAGCAGTAGTGGTTGTATTCAGTAGTCGTAGCAAGATCAGCAGTCGCTGGGCAGTAGTGAGTGGGTTAGTGAAGAAGATCAGCTGTGAGTTGTGTTAGCGTCAGTTGGGTGAGAGAACTGTTGTAGCGTTGCTATCAGATGTTGGTTAGTATTCAGTAGTGAGTAGCGGGTGACGTGTCCAGTTGCGACAGTAGTTATCTGCGACATCGTTTGAGTTAGTAGCGATCGCTGTTTTGGCTTAGTGAGAGATCTGTTGCAAGACCTGTTTTGCGAGCGGGAATATCAGTTGTGATAGTTTAAGTTGTCGGTGGAGCTGTTCCTATTTCCTGTCAGCAGTGAGATTTAATGGAGAGCTTGGCTTTGTTCTCTATTTATTGTTCCCCACACTTAGAATATTTTCCCGATTGCCAAATCCTGTCATGATACCCTAGCTACTGTTCACCGAACCTTATCTTCTTCGATTGTCGACGGTAGACAGCTCCTACGAGGGCGAGAGTGGTAGCATTGGACTCTGCGTTTGGATATTGTTTTCGAACGTTTGCTTGAAGCTGGTGAGGTGTGTGAAGACATCTCCCTTGTGTAATCTATTAGCATAAGCGTTGGATTTCGCTCCTAGCTTTTTGGGGTAAGTTCGGCTCCTGCCTTTAAGCTTGTTAGAGATTTCTGTGGTGTTTGATGAGGTAGGATAGCGGTGGTTGAGTTGTAACTCCCGGCTGTTGCTTTTCTGTGCTTCGGTCTTTGAGCAGTTGTTGTGTTTCCATTGAGCAGTTGTTGTGTTGCCATTGAGCAGGTGGTGGATCTGCTTCATTGTGGCATTCTGCTTGCCTACGAGGGCGAGAGTGGTAGCATTGGACTCTGCGTTTGGATATTGTTTTCGAACGTTTGCTTGAAGCTGGTGAGGTGTGTGAAGACATCTCCCTTGTGTAATCTATTAGCATAAGCGTTGGATTTCGCTCCTAGCTTTTTGGGGTAAGTTCGGCTCCTGCCTTTAAGCTTGTTAGAGATTTCTGTGGTGTTTGATGAGGTAGGATAGCGGTGGTTGAGTTGTAACTCCCGGCTGTTGCTTTTCTGTGCTTCGGTCTTTGAGCAGTTGTTGTGTTTCCATTGAGCAGTTGTTGTGTTGCCATTGAGCAGGTGGTGGATCTGCTTCATTGTGGCATTCTGCTTGTAGTAATTGTTGCCCAAAGATTTGATGTACAGATGTGAGCTTGTTTACAGCTTAGTATTGAGCATGGATTATATGCTTGGCTGTGTGTGCTCTGTGCTGTTATTACTTGTGCCTGTGTTATAATATCAGTTGTTGCATTGCATACACGCATATTTCTGTCGAGCCCTGTTTTGCTAGCTATGCCTGTTCTGTTGAATTGTGAGTACCAGGATGCTATGTTCAAGGACGAGCGGGTAGTTCCCATATACCTTGGAGGCTGAGCGGGTAACTCCCGTACCTCATTCTCCCTGCTGGGTTTGTTAGCTGCTATGAGCGGAGTGGGTAGCTCCCACATCTCATGAATGAGCAACAGCAGGTGGAGCTGTTTGTTAGCATCTGGTATGGTGTACTGGAGATGAGTGGGTAGCTCCCATGTGCTCAGTATACCCGTGGCCATGAACTGATTTTTCCTTTGATCAGATCTTGCTGTTGAGCTGTTGTTGAGATCCTTTGGCTCCCTGTCTTAGATTGTAGCCTTGATCCCTTGCATAGCATTTGCATATGTATCTGTTGCTTTTCCTTATGCTGTTTATGCTGCTCTCCGTAGTGAGGTTTGACCTCGAGGTCCTGTGGGGCTGGTGTTGTTGCCTGTGTATTGTTTTCAGGTTTCCCAGGTTTCTCTGCTGGTCGTGGCTTTGATCCAGCTCGAGGTTCCCCAGGAGGTGGATACAGTGTCCCAGTTAGCGTATATCATATATGTACTAGTACTGTTAGTCGGGGAATGCCCTGTGCTTGTTGGATTGTGTAATCCGTTGTAATATTGGTATTTGTATTTGTTTAAATGCTGTACTGTTGTACCGAGTGTTTGTAAAATACTGGGCAGTTAGCGTATATCATATATGTACTAGTACTGTTAGTCGGGGAATGCCCTGTGCTTGTTGGATTGTGTAATCCGTTGTAATATTGGTATTTGTATTTGTTTAAATGCTGTACTGTTGTACCGAGTGTTTGTAAAATACTGGGATTACTTTGAGTATTGTGTATTTTAAATTATATGTTTTTAAACCGTCAGGCCAAACACGAAAATTTTAGGCCACTTTTTGTATGCTTCCGTTATTGTTGCGTGGTTTAACTCTGAGTAGAGCACGAGGCCTGACATTTTTGGTATAAGAGCTTAAGCTGGGATAAGCTCGATTTCTTTTGATCACACTTGAGTCTAGGCACAGTGTTGTGTGTTGCATGTGATTGACTATGTGATCTATTTGCTGCCTTTATTTGTGCTGTATTTATTCTGTTGTGATCTTACCCTCTTAGTGTTTCTTAGATGCCGCCTAGGCATAGGGGTAGAGGTAGAGGGCAGATTCCGGAAGAGTCTGAAGGTTAGACAGAAGGTGATCAGCGTAGTTTTCCCCTTTGTGATCGCGGTAGGCATGCCGAGGATGAGGTTGATGAGTTGGCTGCCCGAGTGAATGACATGGAGCTTGTCATGGAGATGTTTCAGCGCATGAATCCTCAGGTTTTCAATGGGGACGAGTCTAGTGCTGATGCAGATTCGTGGTTACAGCATGTCACTGGTTTGTTTAACCATGTGCAGTATGATGATGAACTCAAGTTGAGTCTGGCTACTTTCCAGTTTAGGAAAGGTGTGGAACGTTGGTGGAGAGGCGCTTCGAGGACTTTGGAAGATACTGGAGTAGGGATTACTTGGAACAGTTTTTGCGTTGCTTTCCATCAGGAGTATGTCCCGGAGTCCTACGTGAACGCCTGTGAGCGTGAGTTCGATAACTTGGAGCAGAGCAGTATGTCTGCTAGAGAGTATGCCCATAGGTTTTCTTCCCTTCTTGCGTACGTGCCGCATGTTTCTGGTCGGTAGAGAGCTAAGAGAACTAGATTTCTTGAGGGGTTGAACGAGGAGTTGTATTCCTTGGTTTTGTCTAGCTCGCTGAAGATCTATGTAGAGGCGGTTGACAGTGCGATTGACATCGAGGAAGGTTTGAGGAACCGTCGGTCCTGTGGCAGGCCGCAGGTGGCACAGAGTAGTCGTCCAGTGGTTCAAGGAGCGCAACCTTCCCAGTCTGTGCAGTCGTCTCAGCCACCCCAACAGCAGCAACAGGTAGCCCAACAGTTTGGTCATCAGAGGTTTAGGCCTCGTGGTAAGCAGTTTAACAAGAAGTCTGGTTATGGCAGCTCCAGCAGCGGTGGTACCAAAGTGGAGTATTGTGGCCAGTGTGGTGGAAGGCACCCTACAACGCAGTGTGTAGGTGTGCAAGGTTCATGCAATGTCTGTGGTCAGTACGGACACATTGCTAGAGTGTGTCCTTTTTTTGGATCACAGCATACCGCAGTTCCACCATAGGGTCGAGGTGGATCGTCTAGAGGTTGTTCTGCTTTTCCTGTTCAGCAGCAGAGGTTGGGGGAGCCTCAGTTTAGGCTATTTCAGTAGGCTGGTCCTTCGCAGTTTGGACAGTCTTCCCACCCTCAGTTTTCTGGACCTCAGTTTGTCCAAGTGAATGCCATGACCAGAGAGCAAGCGGAAGGCACACCTGGCGGCGGGATTATCCAAGGTACTTGCTTTGTTTTTTATTTTCCTGCACGTGTGTTGTTTGATATAGGAGTGTCGCATTCTTTTATTTCCGATGCATTTGTGGTTGAGCATGGTTTGCATACCACTCCTTTGTGTGATATTGTATCTGTTGCAACTCCTGCCGGTGCGAGCCTGTTCTCCCAGGAGATTTTGTTGAATGGTGTTCTTAGGTTTGGCGAGAGTGTGTTGTTAGCCAACCTGATCAGGTTAGTGATGTGGGATTTTGACTGTATAGTGGGAATGGACGTGTTGTCTAGCTACAGGGCCACTGTGGATTGTTTCCATGGCGTTGTGCGATTTAGGCCCCAGTCTGGCGAGAAATGGAATTTATACGGCCAAGATTCCCAGTTGAAGATCCCTTTAGTCTCTGCGATGGAGATGCTTAGACTGTTGTCGCTTGAGAATGCTGGTTTTATGATCTACGCCTTAGATGCGTCTTCTTCTTCGAGCGTAGAGATTAGTAGAGTCCTGTGGTTCGACATTTCCCGGATGTGTTTCCTGAGGAGATTCCTGGTTTTCCTCCGAGGCGGGAGATAGACTTCAGCATTGAGTTGGTTCCTGGTACAGCTACGATTTCGCGTGCTCCGTATCGTTTAGCACCTGCTGAGTTGAGGGAGCTTAAGGAGCAGCTTAGTGATCTGCTGGAGAAGGGATTCATTAGGCCAAGCATGTCCCCGTGGGAGCGCCTATCTTGTTTGTTAAGAATAAGGATGGGTCGATGAGGATGTGCATCGACTTTAGACAGTTGAACAAGGCGAAAGTGAAGAACAAGTACCCTTTGCCTAGGATCGATGATCTTTTTGACCAGTTTCAAGGTTCTGCCGTGTTTTCTAAGATCGATCTGCGTTCTAGGTATCATCAGTTGCGCATCCGTGAGCAGGATGTTGAGAATACTGCGTTCGTGCGAGGTATGGGCATTACGAGTTTCTAGTTATGCCTTTTGGTTTGACGAATGCTCCCATAGTTTTCATGGATTTGATGAATAGAGTATTTAGAGAGTTCATCGATCAGTTAGCGATTGTGTTTATCGATGACATTTTGGTGTACTCTAAGACTCCGTTGCAGCACAAAGAGCATTTGATGCTAGTTCTTCAGAAGCTTCGAGACTCGCAGTTGTAGCTAAGTTTTCCAAGTGCGAGTTTTTGTTAGACCGAGTTGCGTTTCTGGGTCATGTGATTTCTTTTGATGGTATTTCTGTGGATCCCAGTAAGGTTGAGGCTGTTCTTAACTGGGAGCGTCCCAAGAGTGTTGCAGAGATTCGTAGTTTCTTGGGTTTGGCTGGCTATTATCGTCGTTTTATCGAAGGATTCTCTAGTATAGCTAAGACAATGACGCAGTTGACTCAGAATAACAAGCGTTTTGTTTGGACTGAGCAATGAAAATAGTTTTCTATTGCTCAAAGAGAAGCTAACTTCTGCACTAGTGTTAGCCTTGACGTGTGGATCAGGAGGTTTTGTTGTTTGTGCAGATGCTTCCTTGAATGGATTGGGATGTGTGTTGATGCAGAATAGTCGAGTCATTGCTTATGCCTCTCGGCAGTTGAAGACGCATGAGACTCGTTACCCAGTTCATGATTTGGAGTTAGCAGCAGTGGTTTTTGCCTTCAAGATTTGGCGCCACTACCTGTATGGTGAGCAATTTGTGGTGTATTCAGACCACAAGAGTCTTCAGTATCTGTTTTCTCAGTCAGAATTGAACATGAGACAGCGTAGATGGATGGAGCTGCTAAAGGATTTTTATTGTGAGATCAAATACCAGCACTACTGGTTGGAGGTTTTACCCAGCTGAGGATTATGTTGTGGTGTCTTCTTTTCAAGTTGAGCCACGGCTTGTTTCTAGCATTAGAGCAGCTCAGAGGACTGATCCATCCATCCATGAGTTAAAGCTGAAGGTGAGAGCTGGTCAGTTTGAGGAGTATTCTGTTTCTTCTGATGGTTGCTTGAGGTTTCGTGGCAGGCTTGTTGTGCCAAACCTGATTGATCTTAAGGAAGAGATCTTGCGAGAAGCGCACTGCAGTAGATACAGTGTCCATCCTGGTGCAAGGAAGATGTATTATGCCTTGAAGCGGCATTACTGGTGGGCAGGTTTGAAGGGTGATGTTGTAGATTTTGTAGCCCGATGTCTGAATTGTCAGCAAGTCAAGGCAGAGAGGATGAGACCTGGTGGTTTGTTGCATAGCTTAGAGGTGCCCCAATGGAATTGGGAGCACATAGCTATGGATTTTGTCACGCATTTTCCCCGTTCCAGCAGAGGTTGTGATGTTGTGTGGGTTGTGATAGACAGATTGTCGAAGTCTGCGCACTTCATTCCCTACAACATGAGCTATTCTTTGAAGAAGATGGCGAAGCTGTACATGGATTTTGTGGTGCGTTGCATGGTGTGCCAGTTTTGATTGTTTCAAATCGTGATCCTCGATTTACTTCCAGGTTTTGAAAGAGTTTGCAAACAGCTTTGGGAACTAGATTGGCTATGAGTACAGTGTATCACCCCCAAACATATGGCCAATCGGAGAGAACTATCCAGATTTTAGAGGATATGTTGAGAGCTGTTGTGATGGATTTCAGTGGTAGCTGGCAAGACTCGTTGTCTTTGGTTGAGTTTTCCTACAATAACAGCTATCAGGTCATGATTGGCATGGCACCGTTTGAAGCTTTGTATGGCAGAAAGTGTAGATCACCAGTGTGTTGGGAAGAAGTGGGGGAGAAGCAGCTGTCTTCCCCAGAGTTTGTGCAGCAGATGAGAGATCAGGTGGACTTGATTCGCCAAAGAATGAAAGCTGCTCAAGATCGCCAAGCCAGTTATGCGAATAAGAGGCGTAGGCCTTTAGAGTTTGAGGTTGGTGATCTAGTTTTCCTTAAGTTTTCTCCTTTCCGTAGTGTTATGAGATTTGGTTTCAAGGGAAAGTTAGCTCCTCGTTATGTTGGTCCTTATGAGATCTTAGAGATGATTGGTCCTTTGGCTTATCGGCTGTTGTTGCCACCAGATTTGTCTTCCTTACATGATGTGTTTCATGTTTCGATGCTGAGGAAGTATGAGCCAGATCCCTCGCATGTGTTGAGAACTGACGAGGTTGAGTTAGATAGGACTCTGAGCTATGTGGAATATCCCTTGAAGATCTTGGACAAAAAAAGAGAAACAACTGAGGAATAAAACCATTCCCTTGGTGATGGTTCAGCGGAGCAAGCACGGTAGAGAAGAAGATACTTGGGAACTAGAAGAGAAGATGCAACGTGAGTGGCCGCATCTGTTTGAGTAGATGTTTTTTTGATCCAGTAGTTGGTTGCTTGTGTTTCTTTCCCCAGTTATCTTGAACTCTTGTTTTGGAGTTGATCGATTTCGAGGACGAAATCCTGTTTTACTAGGGAAGAGATGTGAGACCCGAAAGCTGATAAGATTAATTGAGTTAATTAATCGGGTTCTGTTTGTTCTTAGAACAACTTTGGTTAGTTGAGTTCTTTCGCGGAAGATGTTCAGTAGTTAGCGCAGGTCATCGCTGAATCTTGGCGCTCAGAAGTGGTGACGTCAGTAGTAGTGGTTGTATTCAGCAGTGGTAGCGAGATCAGCAGTCGCTGGGCAGTAGTGAGTGCGCTAGCGTGTTTCAGTAGCGGGGGTAGTACGTCGTCGTTTGGATTTGTTGGAACGACAGCGTTTTGGGTTAGCGAAGAAGATCAGCTGTGAGTTGCGTTAGCGTCAGCTGGGTGAGAGAACTGTTGTAGCGTTGTTATTAGATGTTGGTTAGTATTCAGCAGTGAGTAGCGGGTGACGTGTCCAGTTGCGACAGTAGTTCTCTGCGACGTCGTTTGAGTTAGTAGCGATCGTTGTTTTGGCTTTGTGAGAGATCTGTTGCAAGATCTATTTTTTGAGCGGAAATATCAGTTGCGATAGTTTAAGTTGTCGGTGGAGATGTTCCTATTTCCTGTCAACAGTGAGATTTAATGCAGAGCTTGGCTTTGTTCTCTATTATTGTTCCCGGCACTTAGAATATTTTCCCGATTGCCAAATCCTGTCGTGATACCTAGCTACTGTTCACCGAACCTTATCTTCTTCGATTGTCGACGGTAGACAGCTCCGACGAGGGCAAGAGTGGTAGCATTGGACTCCTCTTGCTGAGACGCTACGTTTGGATATTGTTTTCGAACGTTTGCTTGAAGCTGGAGAGGTGTGAGAACACATCTCCCTTGTGTAATCTGTTAGCATAAGCGTTGGATTTCGCTCCTAGCTTTTTGGGGTAAGTTCAGCTCCTGCCTTTAAGCTTGTTAGAGCTTTCTGTGGTGTTTGATGAGGTAGGATAGCGGTGGTTGAGTTGTAACTCCCGGTTGTTTCTTTCCTGTGCTTCGGTTTTTGAGCAGTTGTTGTGTTTCCATTGAGCAGTTGTTGTGTTGCCATTGAGCAGGTGGTGGATCTGCGTCATTGTGGCAATCTGCTTGTAGTAATTGTTGCCCAAAGATTTGATGTACAGATGTGAGCTTGTTTACAGCTTAGGATTGAGCATGGATTATATGCTTGGCTGTGTGTGTGCTCTGTGCTGTTATTACTTGTGCCTATGTTATAATATCAGCTGTTGCATTGCATACACGCATATTGCTGTCGAGCCCTGTTTTGCTATCTATGCCTGTTCTGTTGAATTGTGAGTACCAGGATGCTATGTTCAAGGACGAGCGGGTAGTTCCCGTGTACCTTGGAGGCTGAGAGGGTAATTCCCATACCTCATTCTCCCTGCTGGGTTTTTTAGCTGCGATGAGCGGAGTGGGTAGCTCCCACATCTCATGAGTGAGCAACAGCAGGTGGAGCTGTTTGTTAGCATCTGGTATGGTGTACTGGAGATGAGTGGGTAGCTCCCATGTGCTCAGTATACCCGTGGCCACGAACTGATTGTTCCTTTGATCAGATCTTGCTGTTGAGCTGTTGTTGAGATCCTTTGCCTCCCTGACTTCGGTTGTAGCCTTGATCCCTTGCATAGCATTTGCATAATTATCTGTTGCTTTTCCTTATGCTGTTTATGCTGCTCTCCGTAGTGGGGTTTGACCCCGAGGTCCTGTGGGTCTGGTGTTGTTGCCTGTGTATTGTTTTCAGGTTTCCCAGGTTTCTTTGCTGGTCGTGGCTTTGACCCAGCTGGAGGTGCCTCAGGAGGTGGATAGAGTGTCCCAGTTAGCGTATAGCATATATGTACTAGTACTGTTAGCCGGGGAATGCCCTGTTCTTGTTGGATTGTGTTATCCGTTGTAGTACTAGTATTTGTATTTGTTTAAATGCTGTACTGTTGTACCGAGTGTTTGTAAAATACTGGGATTACTTTGAGTATTGTGTATTTTAAATTATATGTTTTAAACCGTCAGGCCAAAAGCGAAAATTTTAAGCCACTTTTTGTATGTTTCCGCTATTGTTGCGTGGTTTAACTCTGAGTAGAGCACAAGGCCTGACATCCAGTCTCTCTCATGAAACGTGAAGTACCCTTCCACCAGCGTTGCGCATGCTCTCTCAACTGCAACACTCTAACTTCAATCTCCTCTCTTGAGAGTACTCCACTGCGTCAACAACTCTTCCATGTGCACAAGCCAGCCTTCAGCCAAAAGACCAGCCTCGACACCAATAAATGTCGAGGGATGCATCCTCTGGAACCTAGCCAAAACTAGCTCCATCTCTCCAATCTGTCGGGTCACATCATCCACCTCTACCTCAGCCTGTCTACCACGGCGACAGAAAGGGATACCCTGCTGCTCAACATCCTCATCACTGCCCGGGGCTCTAGACTCCCCATCTACCTGCCTAGCAATCCTACTCCTACCTCTCCTCGGTGGCATCCACCAAAACTCAGAAGTAAGAAAACAAGTAGATAAATCACAGAGGCAGTTAATCAAATCACACAATCACATGGTCAGTCAAAAAATCAAAATTCAAACTCTGTGCCTAGACTCAAGTGTGATCAAAAGGAAACGAGCTTATCCCAGTTTAAGCTCTAATACCAAAAATGTCAGGCCCGGTGCGCTAATACATCAATTAGTCACAAAAATGCGGAAGCATCATAAAAATATGAGCTAAAAATTTTCGATAATGGGCCTGATCCAATATCATTCAAAATACATTCATACTTAAAATAAGAGTTTAATTCAATACTCAAACAACAACAGCCAATAACACAACACACGATCCCCATTTTCGATAATGGCCTGATCCAATATCATTCAAAATACATTCATACTTAAAATAAGAGTTTAATTCAATACTCAAACAACAACAGCCAATAACACAACACACGATCCCCAACATAAATAGAGGCACAGGACATCCCCTGGCTCAATATAAATATCAATACAACTGGGACTCAAATCAAAAAGGGGATCGACCAGCTGAAGCTCCACTCTGTCCAGCCTGGTTATCTGAAGAACCTGTCAAAGCAAATACAGACCAAGGCAGCCCAAAATAGGGAAAATAAACGAGGTCAAACCTCAGTAAGAAGATCACAATAAAAGCATCAATCATATCAGACAATGCAATATCTCAATCGTGCAATGCATGAAAGGGC
Source organism: Dorcoceras hygrometricum (assembly GCA_001598015.1). Classification (NCBI taxonomy): domain Eukaryota; kingdom Viridiplantae; phylum Streptophyta; class Magnoliopsida; order Lamiales; family Gesneriaceae; genus Dorcoceras; species Dorcoceras hygrometricum. The sequence continues at coordinate 162,098 of KV018646.1, forward strand.
TATCAAGAATCATTGGTAGGCAAAAGCACAACGACTCAGCTGTGCAGATCTCATCAATCATCATCATCTTGTGATCTTCAGGTGCGACGACTCAGCCGACCATCACAAGGCATAGTGGTTTTCAGGCGCAACGACTCAGCTGGCCACCACATCAAAAACAATGTTGGACCTTTCAGGAACGACGACTCAGCCGGCCGATCACAACGTGTAAAGGGATTCAGCTTTCAAAGGAATCAGGCTCAATATGTATGCGTGAATGCACAACAGACTCATGCTTAATCAATGCATAACATCACACGCACATAACACAGATATGAGTACAAATCATTCTGCAGTCAATACGAAACACAACAACTAATACATGAAGGAAATATCCCAAAGCTGATAACCAAGCTGCTAAAATCTAGCTCAATTCGTACCTCAATCAGCTTCTACCTCAACAGAGCTTACAACAACAAGGGCGCAGCAACCAACTCAAGTCTACTGCTCAAGCAGCTTCACGACGACTGATCAGTCACACGCCCGCTCACATTCACGGATACGACTCATACATTTTTCATGTTATCTTATGTCATGCCTTATGTATGTTTATGTTACGTATGTACGATATGAAATGTATGAAGCACTATTTTAAGATCATGCACACATTCAGGTTTTTTAAACGTTATGTCACTACAAATATGTGCCTGCATGCGATTTTATTAGAATATACTTTGTTATGATATACGATAGAGCATGCTGAGCCTCAAGGCTGACAAGGTTTAAATGGTGCAGGTGAGGACCCTGCTGATGAGTTTACACTGACTGGCGGTGAGGACATCTGAGCGCCTGTTACAGCAGTACCCCTTGACCGCAGCAATGTTATTTTTGAGATGATACAGTTAGATGTTGGTTTTAAACGTGTTTACTTTCCGTATTTTTACTCAGTTGATTTTCATTCAGCTTGAATGATTTAACGTTTTTAAATATTCCTCTATTTATATTTTTAGTATGGATGAGAAAATGATTTAGATATGTTTTAAAAGGGAACGAGCCATACTTTAAGTTTATGTTTTCCGCACATTTTTTTTTAAAAAATTCTAGAGTCTGGTTCGTTTCAGTTGGTATCAGAGCGGTGGTTCTGGTGGGGTACTTGTCTGCTGCGTGGAGCTCAGAAGTCGCACTACCAGTCTGCGAATTTTACTGTTTTACGATTTATGCTTATGATTGCATTTTGCATGTGTTTTAGTTTGCATGAGTTTTTGGCCTTAGAATTTTAAAAATAGACGCTTATTCATGCACTTAGATTTACGTTATAAGGTTTTGTTGTATCAGAACAATGCCTCTCCGACGTGATAGGACCCAACAGGATGATGCTACACCTCCTCCTCCTCCCGACCACCTCAGTTGACTCCGTATGAGAGAGCTAGCATGGACATGCTACCTGGGATTACCAGGCTGTTGGAGCATTAGTCAGAGCGACCCGGGAAGTCGCATGAGGAGGATGTCGCTGAGAGGTTCCATAAGCAGGGACCTAAGGAGTTTGCTGGTACCACCGATCCACTTGTTGCTGAGGAGTGGATCCGATCCATGGAGACTATCTATGACTACATAGGTCTAGCGGACGCCGCCGAGGTCCGTTGTGCTATTTTCATGCTGAAGGGAGACGCCGCTCTATGGTGGAAGGGTGCAGTGGTTGGACTGTTTCTGGAGAGCCTGTCATGGAGGGAGTTCAAGAAAGTCTTTTTCGAGAAGTATTTTACTGTGGATGCCCAGAGCCAGCTTATTCGGGATTTTATGAGTCTCTGTCAGGGAGACAAGTCGGTGGCTGAGTATGTGAGGCAGTTTGAGCGAGGGTGTACCTTTTTGCCCTCGATTGCTACAGTGGAGAGTGAGAAGCTGAGGCAGTTTACTGATGGACTGCGACCCGACATCCGCCACGATGTCAACATGGCGAACGTGGAGACTTATATGACGGTAGTGAACAGGGCTTACCTATCTGAGAGAGGCCGGAAGGACATGAGGGATGACTTTCAGAGGAAGCGTCAGATGCAGCAGCCCATCAGGGGCCAGTCTTCGCAGCCACCAGCGAAGAGACCATATCAGGGGCCTCCTAAGGGCCCAAATCCTTAGGGATACCAGCAGAAGAGACTGCAGGGCCAGCAGAGGCCACAGCAGCAGGGGACCAGCGCCCCTAGACCTGGAGGTTTCCAGTCTGCAAGGAGTGCAATAAGCAGCATTCAGGACCTTGTATGGCAGGGACTAACAGGTGACTTCACTACAAGGAGCCAGGGCATATTTCTAGGGACTGCCCTAAGAGGAGACAGACCACTGGTCGCATGTTCGTGATGCAGGCTGAGGCTGTAGATCGGGGCACGACATTGCTAACAGGTATTCCGTTTAGATTTCTGTCATTTTCGTGTTTTGTTATGTAACTATCTGGGTGTTTTATAATTGCATGCTAGATAGAGAACTGCTGGGGAATTTGTTGCCTTAGTTGCTAATAAGTATAAGTGAGAACTGTAAGACTCCTAGGACTTGCTTTGAGAACTTTGACGGGTAGGACTAGCGAACCTAGAACTCTTTTAGGTATCTAAACTGCTTTTGGAATTTAGTATAACCGTAAACGCGTACCTGTGTGACGTTTCTATTTCAGACGAGATTCGTGTGCTTGGTGTCACTACACTCGCTTTGCTAGACTCAGGGCGACCCACTCGTTTATTTCGAGTGCATTCACACAGAGGATGGGTATTGTTCCGGAGAGCATGGGGGTAGCTCCCGCCGTGACGGTTTCGTCAGGAGAGGAGTTGACGACGACCAGCATCATGAAGGGTCTGACGACGACGTTTCAGGATCATGCAGTTAGAGCGCGTCTTGCCGATGACAGGATTCGACCTCATCCTAGGCATGGATTGGCTGACAGAGTTTGGAGCAGTGATAGACTTTCAACGGAGGACGGTGTCTATCAGACCGCCAGGGCAGGAGGCTTTCTTATTTGAGGCAGCTAGGAGGCCGCGGAAGCCCAGATTTATATCTTTTCTTCAGGCCAGGAAGCTAGTTGAGCACGGATGTCAGGCCTTCTTGGCCAGCGTTACCGCTTCTAGAGGTTCAGCAGGCCCTTCACTATCTGATGTGGAGGTAGTCAGAGATTATGAAGATGTCTTCCCTGATGATGTAGTGGGAGTTCCACCGGAGTGAGAGGTGGAGTTTTCTATTGAGCTGATGCCAGGGAAAGTGCCTATCTCTATGGCACCTTATCGATTGGCTCCTACAGAAATGAAGGAGCTTAAGGAGCAGATTCAAGAGTTGCTCGATAAGGGATTCATTTGCCCTAACTTTTCCCCTTGGGGTGCGCCAGTGTTGTTTGTGAAGAAGAAGGATGGCAGCATGAGATTGTGCATCAATTACCGAGATATGAACCGAGTTACAGTGAAGAATAAGTATCCACTCTAGAGGATTGAGGATTTATTTGATTAGTTGCAGGGAGCTTCGGTGTTCTCAAAGATTAATTTGAGATCTGGCTATCATCAGTTGAGAGTTAGAGAGGAGGAAGTGTCCAAGACTACTTTTAGGACACGCTACGGCCACTATGAGTTCTTGGTGATGCCGTTTGGCCTGAAGAATGCCCCCGTGATTTCATGGATCTGATAAACAGGGTATCCAGGAAGTATCTAGACCAGTTCATTATAGTTTTCATCGACGATATCCTGGTATATTTGAGGAGACTGGAGGAGCATAGGCAGCACTTGCAGATGGCCTTGCAGACTTTGAGGGAGCACAGATTGTATGCCAAGTTCAGCAAGTGCGAGTAGGGGATATTGTGTCGAGAGATGGGATTTCAGTTGACCCATCGAAGGTGGAGGCAGTGTAGAACTGGGGGATTCCGAGGAATGCAGCGGTGATTCGTAGTTTCTGGGCTTTGCAGGTTATTATCGCAAGTTTATCAAGGGCTTCGTCTTCATTTCAGTGCCCTTGACAGCCTTGACCAGAAAGAATGCGAAGTATGTGTGGAGCACCGAGTGTCAGAGGAGCTTTGATCAGCTGAAGGAGGCCCTTACTTCAGCACCAGTATTAGCTATGCCAGTGGACCACGAGGAGTTTGTGGTTTACACAGATGCTTCTATGAGAGGCTTGGGTGCAGTTCTGATGCAGGGTGGTAAGGTTATTTCTTATGCGTCGATACAACTGAAGAGTTATGAGCAGAATTATCCGACGCACGATTTGGAGCTTGCAGCAGTGGTGTTTGTGCTGAAGATTTCGAGGCACTATTTGTACGACGAAAAGTGTCAGATATTCACCGACCACAAGAGCCTCAAGTACTTCTTCACCCAGAAGGAGCTGAACATGAGGCAGCGCAGATGGTTAGAGTTGGTGAAGGACTATGACTATGACATTAGCTACCATCTGGGTAAGGCTAATGTAGTGGCAGACGCCTTGAGCCGGAAGACTGCAGTAGTGGCGTGTTTGTCAGTTGAGAGGCCACTACAGGCTCAGATTCAGATATTCGGCCTAGAGTTCTATTCAGGAGGTTGTGCGCCGAGTTTATCAGCGCTCACCATTCAGCCGACTCTTCGAGAGCGGTTCAGAGAGGGGCAGGCCTCCGATGAGCAGTTATAGCAGTGAAGGCAGCGTGATGAGGACAGAGGACGAGGTCTGTATACTATTGAGGATGGGATAGTCCGTTTCAGAGGCCGTATGTGGGTGTCGAGTACTGGTCAGTTGAGGGTCGAGATCTTATCTGAGGCCCATGCATCGACGTACTCCATCCACCCAGGGAGTACGAAGATGTACAGAGATTTGCAGACTTTGTACTGGTGGCCAGGGATGAATAAGGACATTGGGAGATTCGTGTCTGAGTGATTGACTTGCCAGCAGGTCAAGGCGGAGAATCAGCGACCGGCATGGTTGTTGCATCCACTTCCCATTCCTGAGTGGAAGTGGGAGCATATTACGATGGATTTTGTGGTTGGGTTGCCTAGGAGTCCCAGAGGGTTCACGGCTATATGGGTGATCGTGGACAGACTCACCAAGTCAACGCACTTCTTACCCGTGAAGATTACTTTCACCCTGACGCAGTACGCAGAGCTTTACATCCGAGAGGTGGTCAGACTGAATCGCATACCCGTCTAGTGTCAGGCCTCATGCACAAACACAGAGTTAAACCACGCAAACACTAGCGGAAGCAATAGAAATAGTGGTTAAAATTTTTCTTTGGCCTGACTGAAAGATTACATAATTTAAAATAGTACAATACTCAAAATATCCCAGTTAATTAAAATCACTCAGTACAACAGTACAACATTCAACAGATACAAGCACTACAGAAAACAACTAATACAATAAAGCACAGGGCATCCCCCGACTAACAGTGCTTATACATATATGCTATACGCTAACTGGGACACTCTAACCACCTCCTGGGGTACCTCCAGCTGGGTCTAATCCACGACCACCAGAGTAACCATGATAACCTGAAAACACTAGCAGGCTAACAAATACCAGCCCCAGAGGGACATGGGGTCAAACCCCAGTACGGAGAGAAACATAAAACAGCTAACGGAAAGCAACAAGTAAAATGCAGATGCTATGCATGAACAGCTGAGCACAACAGAAGGCTACAACCAACGGCAGGGATCCAGAATATTGAAGGCAACTCATAGCTGATCAAGAACCGATAGAAACGAATAACAGATGTCAGTGGCCATGGGGTGTGTGAGTATATGGGAGCTACCCACTCATCTCACCACACGGCACCAGATGCAAACACAGCTCAACCCGTTGTTGCCCAACTCATGAGGTGTGGGAGCTACCCACTCCGCCCATAGTGGCTAACAGATCCCAGCAGGGAGATGAGGTACGGGAGTTACCCGCGCAGCCTCAAAAACATCTTGGTACGCTCAGAGCAATAAACAAGGCACGGCTACAACATATCTGAGCTCAATAGATAAATGCGTGTATGCAACAGATGTAATGTTCAACACATAATCATATACAACACACAAAGCATACACAGCAGCAATCATAATCACCCATGCTCAATCCAAAGCTGTAAAACAAGCTCACATCCGTACCTCAAGTCTTCAGTGCTACAATTACTACAACAGGGTCCCGAGCAATACAGATCTCGCACCTGCTAAGCCAAATACAGATATTAACTCAGGGATAGTAACACAGAAACCACGAATTGGGAGCTACAAGCTCAACCCAAGTCTTCCCTACCCTTCTAACACAAACAGAGAGCTCTAAACAAACACAAGGTAGGGTCCGAACACTTACCCCAACAAGATAGTACAGAGCGCTAACAGACTACACAAGGGAGATGTCTTCACACACCTCACCAGCTTCAAGCAAGCGTTCAAAAGCAGTATCCAAACGAAGCGACTCAGCAAGAGGAGTCCATCGCTACCACTCTCACTTCAATCGAAGCTGTCTACCATCGGCAATCGGAGAAGATAATGTTCGATGAACAGTAGCTAGGGTATCACAAAAGAGATCAACAATCGGAAAATATCTAAGTGTCGGGAAAAATAATAGACAAAGGTCAAAACTCTCTATAAATACTCAAATCTGCCCAAGACCGCTGAAGTAATCTCACCGACAACTTAAATCTCAAAGCTGATATTCCCTCTCAAATCCAGATCTCGCAACAGATATCACTCTACGCCAAAATAGATCCCGTCCTAAGCAAACGACGTCGCACAAGTCCACTAAAATCCATCACAACAGCTCTCAACATATCCTCTAAAATCTGGATAGTTCTCTCAGATTGGCCATTTGTCTAGGGTGATACGCTGTACTCATCGCCAATCTGGTACCTAAAGCTGTTTGCAAACTCTTCCAAAACCTGGAAGTAAATCTAGGATCACGATCTGAGACAATAGAAACTGGCACACCGTGCAATCTCACCATGAAATCTACATACAGATTCACCATCTTCTTCAATGAATAGGTCATGTAATAGGGAATGAAGTGCGCAGACTTTGAAATCTATCTATCACAACCCAAACCGCATCACAACCTCTGCTGGAACAAGGCAAATGCGTGACAAAATCCACATCTGAACAGATCCCGAAACAAAACTCTATCTCTCCAGATCTGTTCCAAGGACTTATACAAAACCCGATAGCTTCTCCAAGCATATCGACTCAAAGCTGGACACCCAGATTCGTTCGCTCAAATCTGAATCCAATAATACCCGATTAATTAACTCAATTAATCCTTCTAAACTTTTGTGTCTCACATCTCTCCCCCACTAAAACAGGATTTCGTCCTCGAAATCTATCAACTCCAAATCAAGAGTTCAAGATAACTGGGGAAACAAACATAAAAAACATCTACTAGGAAATAACAAAGAACAACCAACTACTGGAATCTGATACAACACTCACTCAAACAGATGTGGCCACTCACGCTGCATCTTCTCTTCCAGTTCCCAAGTAGCTTCCTCTCTACCATTTCCAGCTTTGAGTCGATATGCTTGGAGAAGCTATTGGGTTTTGTATAACTCCTTGGAACAGATCTGGAATGATAGAGTTTTGTTTCGGGATCTGTTCAGATGTGGATTTTGTCACGCATTTGCCTTGTTCCAGCATAGGTTGTGACGCGGTTTGGGTTGTGATAGACATATTATCGAAGTCTGCGCACTTCATTCCCTATAGCATGACCTATTCTTTGAAGAAGATGGCGAAGCTGTATGTAGATTTCGTGGTGAGATTGCACGATGTGCCAGTTTCGATTGTCTCAGATCGTGATCCTAGATTTACTTCCATTTTTTGGAAGAGTTTGCAAACAGCTTTAGGTACCAGATTGGCAACGAGTACAACATATCACTCCCAGACAGATGGCCAATTTGAGAGAACTATCCAGATTTTAGAGGATTTGAGAGCTGTTGTGATGGATTTTAGTGGACTTGTGCGACGTCGTTTGTTTAGGACGGGATCTCTTTTGGCGTAGAGTGAGATCTGTTGCGAGATCTGGATTTGAGCGGGAATATCATCTTTGAGATTTAAGTTGTCGGTGAGATTAGTTCAGCGGTCTTGGGCAGATTTGAGTATTTATAGAGAGCTTTGACCCTTGTCTATTATTGTTCCCGACACTTAGAATATTTTCCGATTGTTGATCTCTGTCGTGATACCCTAGCTACTGTTCACCGAACCTTATCTTCTCCGATTGTCGACGGTAGATAGCTTCGATTGAAGTGAGAGTGGTAGCGTTGGACTCCTCTTGCTGAGTCGCTTTGTTTGGATACTGCTTTTGAACGCTTGCTTGAAGCTGGTGAGGTGTGCGAAGACATCTCCATTGTGTAGTCTGTTAGCGCTCCGTCCTATCTTGTTGGGGTAAGTGTTCGGACCCTACCTTGTGTTTGTTTAGAGCTCTCCGTTTGTGTTAAAAGGGTAGGGCAGACTTGGGTTGAGCTTGTAGCTCCCAATTCGTGGTTTTGTGTTACTACCCCTGAGTTAGTATCTGTATTTGGCTTAGCATGTGTGAGATCTGTATTGCTCGGGACCCTGTTGTAGTAATTGTAGCACAGAAGACTTGAGGTACGGATGTGAGCTTGTTTTACAGCTTTGGATTGAGCATGGGTGATTATGCTTGCTGTTGTGTATGCTTTGTGTGTTGTATACGATTCTGTGTTGAACATTACATCTGTTGCATACACGCATTTATCTCCTGAGCTCAGATCTGTTGTAACCGTGCCTTTTTTATTGCTCTGAGTGCCAGGATGTTGTTGAGGCTGCGCGGGTAACTCCCATACCTCATCTCCCTGCTGGGATCTGTTAGCCACTATGGGTGGAGGGGTAACTCCCACACCTCATGAGTTTGGCAACAGCGGGTTGAGTTGTGTTTGCATCTGGTGCCGTGTGCTGAGATGAGTGGTTAGCTCCATATACTCACACAACCCGTGGCCACTGACATCTGTTATTCGTTGCTATCGGTTCTTGATCAGCTTTGAGTTGCCTTCGAGATTCTGGCTCCCTGCCGTTGGTTGTATCCTTCTGTTGTGCTCAGCTGTTCATGCATAGCATCTACATTTTACTTGTTGCTTTCCGTTAGCTATTTATGTTGCTCTCCGTACTGGGGTTCGACCCCATGTCCCTCTAGGTCTGGTATTTGTTTTCCTGTGTGTGTTTTCAGGTTATCATGGTTACTCTGTTGGTCGTGGAGTAGAACCAGCTGGAGGTGCCCCAGGAGGTGGTTAGAGTGTCCCAGTTAGCGTATAGCATATATGTATAAGCACTGTTAGCCGGGGGATGCCCTGTGCTTTATTGTATTCAGTTTTTTTCTGTAGTGCTTGTATCTGTTGAATGTTGTACTGTTGTAGTTAGTGATTTTAATTAACTGGGATATTTTGTGTATTGTACTATTTTAAATTATGTAATCTTTCAGTAAGACCAAAGAAAAATTTTAACCACTATTTCTATTGCTTCCGCTAATGTTTGCGTGGTTTAACTCTATGTTTGTGCACGAGGCCTGACAGATAGTGTCGGACAGAGACACCAGATTCACATCTGTGTTCCGGAGGAGCTTACATGCCGCCTTGGGGACTAGATTGTTGTTCAGTACATCCTTCCATCCGTAGACAGACGGACAGTCAGAGAGGGTCATTCAGATTTTGAAGGATTTACTGAGAGCTTGTGTGATTGATTTTCAGGGTACGTGGGACTCGAGATTTCCGCTGGTAGAGTTCACGTACAACAACATCTTTCAGGCATCGATAGGGATGGATTCGTATGAGGCGCTGTACGGGAGGAGATGTAGATCGCCCGTACACTGGGACGAGGTTTGTGAGAGAGTGCTTACAGGACCGGAGTTAGTACAGTAGACGGCGGATATTGTGACGAGGATTTGGGATAGGATGAGGACAGCCCAGAGTCATCAGAAGAGTTATTCAGATCAGAGACGACGAGATCTGGAGCTAGCTGTGGGAGACCATGTGTTTGTGAGGATATCGCCCATGAAGGGTTTGATGCGCTTTGGCCGAAGAGGCAAGCTCAGCCCTAGGTTTATTGGGCCGTTTGAGATTCTGGAGAGGGTTGGTACTCTGGCCTATCGAGTAGCGTTACCACCCAGCTCATCGACAGCGCATAATGTCTTCCACATCTCGATGCTGCGGAAGTATGTTCCGAATCCGTCTCATGTGTTGGATTTCGAGCCGCTCCATTTGGCGCCATATTTATCTTTTGAGGAGCGACCGGAGCAGATTCTAGCTACGGAGGAGCGTATACTGAGAGCATGGAGCATCCCGATGGTCAAGGTCCGGTAGCAGAATCACTCGGAGGATGAAGCTACCTGGGAGACTGAGGCCGATCTGTGGACGCGATATCCGGAGTTATTCGGTACGTACTCAATTTCGGGGACGAAATTCCTATAAGGGGGGAGAGTTATAACACCTAGAAATTTCTGACTACGTAGAAATGAGTGCATGACTAGGGGAAAAATATTTTTAGATGATTACATGTCATTTTATATGATTTAATTATTATTTTATGTTGCATGGTATGCATGTGTGATTTTCAGCCTGTTTGAGTTACAGACGCGTAGACGAGATTAGGGCCGATCGGAATGAAAATAATTTGAGATTTTTAAGTTATTGGATTTTTAATAATGAAATTATTTTATTTTTAAACAACAATTTCTGAAAATTTGAGTTTTTATGATTATTTTGGAGGGGAACCCTTTTTCCGCCTATACGGGCTGATATATTGAGTTTTAAGGTATTTTAAATTATGAGGAGGCCTTGATTTCGAATTTAATCTTGAAAGCCCAATTATGAGTTTAAGAACCTTTTTAATTAATTAGAGGGGCAAGCCTGTCTTTTTGTCCCCTTTTTCCTAATTAAACCCATAGGGGTCAATTCTGTCACACGGTATTTTTCATAACCCACAATTTACACTAAACCTAACCTCCTCATCAACCACCAGCCGTCCCTCTCCACTCCCCATAACACAAGTTTCTAAAATACTCATCCATTGGTGAAGATTGGTGATCCAAAGCCGGTTGTGCCCCGATCTCGCGCCTACAACGTCGGTACCTCGCAGATCTACCTCTTTTTCGGACCAGGCATGTGATATCAACTCTTTTTCTCGCCATTTAAATTGTAGTAATCTGTTTCTATGCAAATATGCATGAATTTTATGTGAATATCTCAGATCTATACACCTATGTTCATGATCCATGCACAATTCATGTAGCACCATGACTTGTTCGATTTTTCTTTGCATAACTTCGGTCGAAGGGCTGCTTAAGGGATCATCAAACTTAGGAGGTTCATGGGAGTCCTAGGGAGGGCTATTAGTGGTCGAAAGATGGGAGATAGTGGTCGAACCGGTGGCTAGAAATCTAACATCGCGCTGCGTGTTTTCTGTGCAGCACGGTGCGCTACTTTCTCATCGATCGTGCGCCCTGTGTGGTCCACAACAGGGGTCATGGATGGTACAATTGGAACCACCTGGACCTGGGGGTGGTCCATGTGGTGGGGCTCCGGTCAGTGGTGGCCGGATCAGGGAGTTCGAATGGTAAGAACAGCCGCTGGTCGTGGCTGCGCGCTTGCGGGTGTGTGTGTTCGGTTGAGGGTTTTGTTTCGAGTGGTTAGTTTAAATTGGACCGGTTGGCTGGTTCGGTTGGATCGGATCCGTTCTTTTAGTCTCCAAATGTTATAAAAATAGGTCCAAGTTATTTTAATTATGGACCAGTTATTTTAATTTTAAGTCAAAGGTCCAATTTTAAAGAAAATAGGCAGATGTTAGGAATTGAGTCAAACTTTTAAAGTTATGTTTATTTTTAAGTTTTAAGTCAAAATTAGGACCTTTAGAATTTTAATTAAGTCGAAATTGATTTTTGGGATTTTAATTTAGTCAAAATCGGTATTTTGGTCAAAATCGACTTTTGGAGTCAAAATTGATTTAAATTGATTTTGAAGGTCAAAATCTATTTTTAATAAGTCCAAATTGATTTTAAAAAGTCAAAATGGAGTTATAGTCACAATTAGCCTTGATTTAATCAAAATTAAAAGAAATTAGGAAAAAAATTGTAAAAAGTGGTGAACATTCGTTTCATCGATTAAGTAGAAGTAGTGGGCCAGACTCCTGAACCAATCCTTGATCGAAGTAAAAAAATGTAGAAGCCCGTAAATGTATATTTAATCATATATGTAGTATGTTATGTACGTAAATGTTTTAAAGCAAAAGATTAAATATATATATTATCGGGTTAAGTTTTTTAATTGCATGATTTTAAGAAATGCACGCATCATGAGATTTTATGAAACGATCAGGCATGTCTCTTTTAAGATAAAACCCGATGGATTGAAGTGATGTGGCAAAGTTTAGTGATGGGAGCTAGCCGGGTAGCAGGGCCCGGGGATCCCCTGTTTTAATATATGATTATGAGCTTATGGATCCATGTGTGATATCATGGTGAAGTGGCAAGCATAGATGTGTGACATATAGGGATCCGCTCGAGGTCGAGTGAACCACACCGTCACGGACGTTGGTTATTTCGACTGATCAGTCACACGCCCGCTCACATTCACGGATACGACTCATACGTTTTTCATGTTATGTTATGTCATGCCTTATGTATGTTTGTGTTACGTATGTACGACATGAAATGTATGAAGCAATGTTATAAGATCATGCACGCATTCATGTTTTAACGTTATTTTACTACAAGTATGTGCCTGCATGCGATTTTATTAGTATGTACTTTGTTATGATATACGATAGAGCATGCTGAGCCTCTAGGCTCACTAGGTTTAAAAGGTGCAGGTGATGACCCTGTTCAGTTTACATCGACTGACGGTGAGGACATCTGAGCGCCTTTTGCAGCAGTACCCCTTGACCGCAGCGATGTTATGTTTTGAGATGATACAGTTTTAGATGTTGGTTTTAAACATTTATTTTTGTCTTTTACTCAGTTGATTTTTATTCCGTTTGAATGATTGAACATTTTTAAATATTCTTTTATTTATGTTTGAAGAATGGGTGAGAAAATGATTTAGAAATGCTTTAAAATGGAACGAGTCATACTTTAAGTTTATCTTTTCCGCACATGTTTTAAAAAAAATTTCTAGAGTCTGGTTCGCTTTATTAAAACAGTGTAATATTGTTTAAATGGCGAGAAAAAGAATTGATATCACATGCCTGGTTTATAGAAGAGGTAGATCTGCGAGGTACCGACGTTGTAGATGCGAGATCGGAGCGCAACCGGCTTTGGATCACCAAGCTTCTCCAATGGATGAATGGTTTCGAAATTTTGTTATGGGGAGTGGAGAGGGATGGCTAGTGGTTGATGAGGAGGTTAGGTTTAGTGTAAATTGTGGGTTATGAAAAATACTGTGTGACAGAATTGACCCCTATGGGTTTAATTAGGAAAAATGGGAGAAAAAGACAGGATTGATCCTCTAATTAATTAAAAAGGTTCTTAAACTCATAATTGGGCTTTAAAGATTAAATATTTTCGAAATAAAGGCCTACTCATAAAATTAAAATACCTTAAAAACTCAATATACCAGCCCGTATAGACGGAAAACGGGTTCCCCTCCGAAATAATCATAAAAACTCAAATTTTCAAAAATTGTTGCTTAAAATAAATAATTTCATTCTTAAAAATCCAATAACATAAAAATCTCAAATTATTTTCATTCTGGTCGGCCCTAATCTCGTCCACGCGTCTGTAACTCAAACAGGCTGAAAATCACACATGCATACCATGCAACATAAAATAATAATTAAATCATATAAAATGGCATGTAATCATCTAAAAATATTTTCCTCTAGTCATGAACTCATTTCTACGTAGTCAGGAATTTCGAGGCGTTACAAACATCCCTCAAGCTGCGAGAAATCCTAGCCCAAATGCACACCAGTTCGCAGGCTATGTGACTAATAAACAAACACTTATTTTACATCTTAGCTCTAAATTGTTATGCTCTTCGTTCTGAGATGCTCTTGAATACTTTAATCTGTTTCTGATCTATTCTCTGCCCTAATCTGATTCTGCACACTATGATCACTAAGCTGGTCTCTCAACTGGTCGCTCTGTTGGACTCTTCGTTTCTCTTTCCGCACTGTACCAACTTAAACTTTCTCAGCTAACAAATTCTTCTCTAAGCAATCTGATCTTCCCTGAACTTCTCTAAGCTGATCAAACTCAACTGCTCTTCTCTAAGCTGTTCTGTGCTGCTCTTGTTCATCATCTGCTCTAAGCTTTTCTCATCTAAACCAATACTGCTCTAAGCTGGTCTCTCACTGTACTGATATAAATCACGCTAATTTTGTCCGAGCTGGTCAGCTGGTCATATACGTATCATGTTCTGATCTGATCTATCTGCTCTAACTGATCTACATTTTATCACTGAGCTGAACTATCTAAGCTGACTGAATAATGTTACGCTCTGTACTGATATGAAGCTGCTCTTGCTCGAAGCTGGTAACGAGCTTGGATGTCTGCTACGATCTGGTTGTCCTCTGCTGGACCAGCTAGGGCATCCCCTCACTGTACTAGCTTAGATATCCTCTACTAGATCAACTCGGGCGTCCCCTCACTGTTCTAGCTTGGAATTTTCTCAATCTGCACTTTGTTCGTCGATAGCAGCTCTCGTCTACAGTTCTCATCATGTTCGCTGCGAGGCTGCTAGAGTACTATTCTTCTTATCTGATCCAGCTCGCGACTATATCTGTTCCAACTTGCGACTAATTCGAATCTGCGCACTTTATCAAATCGTCAGAAACATATGAATAGATTTTGTGTTCATCAAAATTCAGATGTGATATGTTTTACAGATCCAACAAATGGTATTTGCATTTTTTTTATGTTAGATTGGAGATGGTATTCACAAATAAAACGAATGTCATTTTTGTGGATTGGACATTGTATTAATTAAACGTGGTGGCATCCACCAATGACCACCTTACACAACTTGCGTAGAATCTCTCCACCACTACGTTTCCCCCCTTATTTAGCACCCAAAAATTTTAATAAAATGAAAAGGTGTTTCAACCATATCTAAGATATTCTTTAAAAATTGATGGTCAAAATTAATATGATACCCTTCATATGTGTGCGCTTTTTTTATACACATAGAAATAATTGGAAGTTAATTTATTTATTCGTTTTGTTTAATTTGACTTGAAGTTTTTATTATTAGTATTTTTCAATTTTATAGGTAGTGAACTTGTGCCGTGTGAAGAGCTTAATTTTTGTACATAAAAATTAATGAGAAGTTTACCATATTTAATTAATTTGTAATAAAAGTTTGATACATCCATTGAGAAGTTTATCTTATTTTAAATGAAGTTGGCATACATACATGTACATGTGTAGAAAATAAAGTTGAATATTAGAAACTGTTGAGTTAAGCATGCATGGGTGAGAGAAGTACTGGGATGACTTACCTCCTGAAAAGCTCTCGTACGTCAAGCTGCTGAAGTTGTGCCACTTTATCTGATTGGCCAGGTTGGCTGTAAAAGTGATGTCAGATCTTAACGTGATAGGATCGGAAAACAAGCTCGGGAGTTCAGAAGGGGGAGGAGGGTGAATGAGCTCCTTTGCTATTTTTAATTGAAAAGTTGATTTCAAAACTTTTACAGCTCGTAGATAACCTCTAACCCGAGTTAACAGTTTGGAGGTTTCTCAGTGATTGTTGTTGTCTCGTGTAATAATAATGTTTTATGCGGAAAGAACACGATTCAACAGTGAACAGTTAAATGCGTAAATGTAAACGATAGAATCCAGAGATTTGTTTCTGGAAGTTCGGAGTTCAATCTCCTACGTCTCCCCTTCTTCCTCAATGGGAAGGATATCCACTAGAATATTTGTTATATAACTCCTTGTACAAACCCGATCCGACAGCCAGCAGCTGCAAGAACTCCTAGCACTCAACCAAGAACACAGACACACGATATGGTTCGAAATACAATGAACACAGCTCTAAGCTGGTTGTGCAAATCCATCACTCAACATTCTATGTTTATGATTTACAGTGATGGCTCAATACTACAGAGTGTGTGTACAAATGTTTGAACAGCTCTAAGCTGGTTGTGCAAATCCATCACTCAACATTCTATGTTTATGATTTACAGTGATGGCTCAATACTACAGAGTGTGTGTACAAATGTTTGAGTGACACAAAGAATCGAACAAGCAGTCTGTGTGCGTGTGTCACTAGCTGTGAGCTGGTTCGACAGATGAACTCTGTTTTGCTTCTTGAAAATTTGTAAGTTAGTAAGTCGTTGATTTCGTGACTGGTAACCTCTTCACAACTTCTCTGTTCTCTACTTATACCATTTGGATACAACGGTAATAAATGTTACCAGTAGACACGTCGAATGTATCCAAATTGAAATTCCTGCTGCGACATAAATGCTTGTACAATGTACGTACATATCCATTAAATGCATTTCCTTTTTTATCATACTATGCGCCGTATTCAGTTCACACCAAATCTCTGCATATCTGAAATTAGCTCAAAGTGGTTCCATCTACTACAAATCAATGCAAACGCATCACATCAATCTGTACGAAGCCTCTAAACATTCTGAAATTCATTTAGCTAAGTTATCCTTACTTAGCTGTTTCCTGATATGGTTTCTGTACGTTTGATGAATCTGTGTAAACAGATCCAGATCTGAGTTTTGAATTACACAAAACTTGTTATTGTGTTTCTAATATTTCTACTAAGTGTGCAGATGTTAGCTGGAAATAAAACAAGAGAGATCTGGACAGACGAGTGCTTATCAGAAAAGTTCACAGCTGCATTAGCAAAGTAGAAAGAAGATAAGAGAATTGAAGATTTCAGCAGTCGTGACATCATCCAAGCTTATTGAAGATTTCAGCAGTCATGAAACATCATCCAAGCTTATTGAAGATTTCAGCAGTCGTGACGTCATCCAAGCTTACTGAAGATTTCAGCAGTCGTGACGTCATCGAAAGCTGGGCAGCAGTGAGATGTATCAGATCTGATACAGTAACTCAATCAGATCTGATACAGTATGATAGGACCAAAAATAGGAAATTAATGCAAGCAAGCGCTGCTATTTGAAAAATTAAATGATTTTGCGCTGCTTATTAGGAGGTGCAATACCTCTGGTTCTTGAACATTAAAACAGAGCATCGGAGACAGATCTGGTATGTAATAAAACATGCGGAAAACACCAGAACTGAATCCTAATAATTTTAAAACGTTGCAAACAGATTTCTGTAAACAGAAATCTGTTTGACTTACTGTATGTGAAATAATGTATGCGTGCGTGCTAAAGTAATTGCGTATGCGGAACTGTAAATAAGAAATACAATACACAGCTCATTTGTTTATGGAAGTTCGGACTTCAATGTCCTATGTCTCCCCTTCTTCCTCCTCGGAAGGTTCCACTAGAAGATTTGATCTATATATCGTGTACAGACCCGATCCCGCAACCAGCAGCTGCGAGAACTCCTAGACTCTACCAGCCCTCGGCTTTTCACTCAATCACTTGTTTAACGCCTATGTGAGAAAGGCTACAAACACAGAGTTTAACGTCGTCGTGCTTGGACGGGATCTGATATTGTATAGGGTTTGAGATTCATTCACTATACAATGAATGTGAATGAATCTCTGTGTGTGAGATTTTCAGTGTAAACACAACTCTCGAATGAATATATCTCACACACTAGGGAAATGCTCTACAAAAGCTGATTGAGACTCAGCAGTAGACACTCGTTATGCTCTCCTCTCTAATGGCGGTCTACTGCTTCGTTTCTAATATTCTTCCCTCTGTTTCCTCACGAAATCATCGCACAGTCATCATCTTCTTCCTTCAAATATTCTCCTTTAAATAGTCTCTGCTCAAATTCAATCCGTTGGTCACAAGTTCTTCCCGTTTGAAATATGTTCTGTAAAGC
Organism: Dorcoceras hygrometricum; assembly: GCA_001598015.1. Lineage (NCBI taxonomy): Eukaryota > Viridiplantae > Streptophyta > Magnoliopsida > Lamiales > Gesneriaceae > Dorcoceras > Dorcoceras hygrometricum. The sequence goes on from KV018646.1 coordinate 179,957, forward strand.
ACCGACAGGGAGTTGTCCTTGTGTCCTTTCTTTTGCAGGCTTTTTGTCGTCTTCAATATTTGAAATAAGCTCAGCAGTTGACATCCATCTTTAGTGAATCTTCATAATATAATTCGTCAACTTCTTCGCTACTGGTTGTATATTCAAATACTGCGTCTGGTTATCTTGCGTCTGGATTTCCTGTCGACTGGATATGCAAAACACTGTAGCCTGTGACTGGGTACACTGTAGCTTGCGACTGGTACATCAGCAGGTGATCAAACTGTAGCTATCTGCTGGTTTCTCTTAGAAGAAGTACCTGCTGGTTTTATCATCGCAAAACCATCGACTGAATCTTAGCGCGAAGGCAAAACGCTGTCGTATTCATTTATCCAAACGACATCGTTTTGCAATCGACAACTTCAAGTACCATCGACTGGTTGTACTGTAGTTAGAGACTGGATATACTGTAGCTCATTGCTGATTGTGATGACGTCACTGCTGATGTCATCATCGCTGATCCAGCTCTTGCGCTTCTTGTCTACTGCTGATTGTGATGACATCACTGCTGACGTAATCATCGCTGATATAGCTCTTGCGCTTCTTGTCGACTGCTGATTGTGATGATATCACTACTGACGTCATCATTGCTGATTCCAGATAGTTGTTTGCTGATATTGCTGACGTCATCATTTCTGCTCATAGCTTCCTCCAGTAGATAAGCTGACATCATCATTGCTGATACCAGCTCTTCTTAATAATATAAATGCTGACGTCATAGTTGCTGATTCTTGATTTCTTCCAATCAGCAATGCTGACGTCATCATTGCTGCTCATAGCTTCCTCCAGTAGATAAGCTGATGTCATCATTGCTGATACCAGCTCTTCTTAATATCGACGTCTGATTCATTGCGCAACAGCTGGTTTTTGTTCTTCACAACTGGTTCCAGACTTCTACTGTTCAACTTATTCTTCGAACATTTCTCCAACAAACTCCATCAACAATAACTCTTCGCACGATATCTGTTGACAGCAACTTTAACAGGGATATTCTTCTTCTACTGAGAACGCTTCATCAGATATCTCCTATTCACAACTGTTAACAGATTTCTCTTAAATTCAATTCAACAGCTGATTGCTTCTCTTCATACGTCTGCCGGACTAATCAATTTTCTCTCTTCTGCTCTTCGATGTTCTTAACACTTCTGACGAAAACTCTCTTATAAAACCTGCTGTTATCTGCACACTACGTAGAGTTGTTAGAAACACAGTAATAGGTTTTGTGTAATTCAAAACATAATCAGGATCTGTTTACACAGATTCATCAATCTCTCCCTTTTTGATTTACACAAAACCTAAAATAATAAATGCATGATCTAAAAATTCTCTCCATTTTTGTGGGAATCAAAAAGAGGTCGAAAGCTGGTCTTCCCAAAATTTAAATCAAAGATCTCCCTATATTGTCATAACAAAAACAACGTGACAGCAGGAATTTTAAATTTTGGAAAACGAAAACAGATTTGTGGGAAGAACCAAATGCATGAACGATATGATTTTGAAAAGGCTGAACGTGTTCTTCTGCTTTAGCTTATAATATGCAGACGAGAGATTAACAAAAACTCTCCCTATCTTTTATAATATAATCTTAAATCATTTAAACAAAATGAAGCACCAGCTGAAATTCCACATAACAGAAAGTTTGAAAATTATCAGAGCATTTTAAAAATTGTTTCAAATAAACATGTGCTACTGAGTCACTCACATATGAAGAACCAGACAGAAAATGTGACAGATAAAAGCTCAGATTTTCATATCTCCTATTTCGTCCCATGTGCTTGTCACCGATTGACTCACTCAAGGTGAACTTATAGCACAACCGAAATAAGATCTTGGCATCCGCACGGAACTTGCGCATTCCGTGACAGTTCATCAAGAGAAAACCAGTTCTATATATAAAACAAATCATTTTCATCTGGCCTTCATAACATAAGCTTCTCAGAAAAAGTTAAAAATATTTTAAAAACATAGTACATGAGTTTTAAAAAGAGTGTTCGTTCAAGAACAACCCACTCTGATACCAATTGATAGGACCGAAAATAGGAAATTAATGCAAGCAAACGCTGCTATTTGAAAAATTAAATGATTTTGCGCTGCTTGTTAGGAGGTGCAATACCTCTGGTTCTTGAACATTAAAACAGAGCACTGGAGACAGATCCGGTATGTAATAAAACATGCGAAAAACACCAGAACTGAATCCTAATAATTTTAAAACGTTGCAAACAGATTTCTGTAAACAGAAATCTGTTCGACTTACTGTATGTGCAATAATTTATGCGTGCGTGCTAAAGTAATTGCGTATGCGGAACTGTAAATAAGAAATACAATACACAGCTCATTTGTTTATGGAAGTTCGGACTTCAATGTCCTACGTCTCCCCTTCTTCCTCCTCGGAAGGTTCCACTAGAAGATTTGATCTACACATCGTGTACAGACCCGATCCCGCAACCAGCAGATGCGAGAACTCCTAGACTCTACCAGCCCTCGGCTGTCACTCACTTGTTTTACGCCTATGTGAGAAAGGCTACCTAATGGCGGTCTACTGCTTCGTTTCTAATATTCTTCCCTCTGTTTCCTCACGAAATCATCGCACAGTCATCATCTTCTTCCTTCAAATATTCTCCTTTAAATAGTCTCTGCTCAAATTCAATCCGTTGGTCACAAGTTCTTCCCGTTTGAAATATGTTCTGTAAAGCACCGACAGGGAGTTGTCCTTGTGTCCTTTCTTTTGCAGGCTTTTTGTCGTCTTCAATATTTGAAATAAGCTCAGCAGTTGACATCCATCTTTAGTGAATCTTCATAATATAATTCGTCAACTTCTTCGCTACTGGTTGTATATTCAAATACTGCGTCTGGTTATCTTGCGTCTGGATTTCCTGTCGACTGGATATGCAAAACACTGTAGCCTGTGACTGGGTACACTGTAGCTTGCGACTGGTACATCAGCAGGTGATCAAACTGTAGCTATCTGCTGGTTTCTCTTAGAAGAAGTACCTGCTGGTTTTATCATCGCAAAACCATCGACTGAATCTTAGCACGAAGGCAAAACGCTGTCGTATTCATTTATCCAAACGACATCGTTTTGCAATCGACAACTTCAAGTACCATCGACTGGTTGTACTGTAGTTAGAGACTGGATATACTGTAGCTCACTGCTGATTGTGATGACGTCACTGATGATGTCATCATCACTGATCCAGCTCTTGCGCTTCTTGTCGACTGCTGATTGTGATGACATCACTGCTGACGTCATCATCGCTGATATAGCTCTTGCGCTTCTTGTCGACTGCTGATTGTGATGATATCACTACTGACGTCATCATTGGTGATTCCATATAGTTGTCTGCTGATATTGCTGACGTCATCATTTCTGCTCATAGCTTCCTCCAGTAGATAAGCTGACGTCATCATTGCTGATACCAGCTCTTCTTAATAATATAAATGCTGACGTCATAGTTGCTGATTCTCGATTTCTTCCAATCAGCAATGCTGACGTCATCATTGCTGCTCATAGCTTCTCCAGTAGATAAGCTGACGCCATCATTGCTGATACCAGCTCTTCTTAATATCGACGTCTGATTCATTGCACAACAGCTGGTTTTTGTTCTTCACAACTGGTTCCAGACTTCTACTGTTCATCTTCTTCTTCGAACATTTCTCCAACAAACTCCATCAACAATAACTCTTCGCACGATATCTGTTGACAGCAACTTTAACAGGGATCTTCTTCTTCTACAGAGAACGCTTCATCAAATATCTCCTATTCACAACTGTTAATAGATTTCTCTTAAATTCAATTCAACAGCTGATTGCTTCTCTTCATACTTTTGCCGGACTAATCAATTTTCTCCCTTCTGCTCTTCGATGTTCTTAACACTTCTGACCAAAACTCTCTCATAAAACCTGCTGTTATCTGCACACTACGTAGAGTTGTTAGAAACACAGTAATAGGTTTTGTGTAATTCAAAACTTAATCAGGATCTGTTTACACAGATCCATCACTGTAGCTGACCAAGAGTTGAAAATAGTAAATCACATTTTCGGAGGCCTAAAAGAAGGAATTTGGCCGAAAAGCAGCTTAGGTCATAAGCAAAGCTGGTGAGTCTTGCTCGTTGGACCATTTCGGAGGGAATAGCACAGGTCTCATGCGAAAGTATGATCAGATGTTGAAGACAAGAGCAGTTGAGATCTGATGTGAAGAGAAGTCTGTTCAGCAATGAAGAGAAGACGATATCAGATGTCAATCAGATGTGAAGAAAAGATGCAACCAGAAGCTGAATCAAAGATCAAAGCTGGATAAGAAGCAATAAAGAAAACACACAGATGCGAAGCAGTTGACGAATCAGATATGAAGATTAACTGGAGCATAGAATTCAAATGCTGATCCTATTCAGATGTGAACATATCAGACTTATTCAGAATATGACAAAAGCCTGTAAATAAGGGACACAAGGACAACTCTGTCGGTACTTTACAGAACACCTTTCAACGGGAAGAAATTTGTGTCCAACGGATTAAATTGCACAGAGGATATTTATACAAGAAGATTTGAAGAGAGAAGATGATGTTAAAAATAGAGAAAAACATAGAGAAGATAGTGGGAAGAATTACAAAGAGGTGAAGCATTTGACCATCATGGAGAAGAAGATAATTGCAAGTGTCGACTGTTGAACTCAATCAGCTTTGAGGAAGCTCTTCCCAGATGTGTGAGATTATGTTTTCGAGAGTTGAGCATTCACTGTAAAATCTCACACACAGATTCACTCGCACATTTAGAGAGTTGAGCTATTTAGATTAGCGAGTGAATCACAAACAAAAACAAAAACACAAATCCCATCCAAGCACGAAGACGTTAAACTCTATGTATGCAGCCTTTATCACTGAGGCATAAAAGAAGTGATTGAGTGAACACAGCCGAGAGCTGGTGTAGAGTCTAGGAGTTCAGATTTGGGCAGTGGGTAAGTCCCAAATCTGATTGGGCCTGTGGATCAAATCTTCTAGTGGATGCCTTCCAGATTTGGAAGAAGGGGAGACGTAGGATGTTATATCCAAACTTCCAGAAACAAACAGCTGAGCTATTTATTTACAGCATTCCGCATTTACTTTAGCACGCATTTCATAGTATTTGAAATCTGTTTTAGCAAGTTTTAAAATTAGAGTTCATTTATGGATACTTCCGCTTGGTATTTTAATACAATTCCAGATCTGTTCTCGGTGCTCAAACGTTCAAGAACATTGAGCTATTGCAGCTCAATTTTTTAAATAGGAATTGTTTCTTTTATTAATCGATCCTAACAAGTGGAATCAGAGAAGGTTGTTCTTGAACGAGCAATTTGTTAGATCATGCATTTGTTATTCCAAGTTTTGTGTAAATAAAAAAGGGAGAGATTGATGGATCTGTGTAAACAGATCCAGATCTGAGTTTTGAAATACACAAAAAAATTTATTGTGTTTCTAATGTTTCTACTAAGTGTGCAGATGTTAGCTGGAAATACAACAAGAGAGATCTGGACAGACGAGTGCTTATCAGAAAAGTTCACAGCTGGATTAGCAAAGTATAAAGAAGATAAGAGAATTGAAGATTTCAATAGTCGCGACGTCATCCAAGCTTATTGAATATTTCAGCAGTCGTGAGACGTCATCCAAGCTTATTGAAGATTTCAGCAGTCGTAACGTCATCCAAGCTTATTGAAGATTTCAGCAGTAGTGACGTCATCGAAAGCTGGGCAGCAGTGAGATGTATCAGATCTGATACAGTAACTCAATCAGATCTGATACTGTAGCAGACCATTAGCAAAGTATAAAGAAGATAAGAGAATTGAAGATTTCAGTAGTCGCGACGTCATCCAAGCTTATTGAATATTTCAGCAGTCGTGAGACGTCATCCAAGCTTATTGAAGATTTCAGCAGTCGTAACGTCATCCAAGCTTATTGAAGATTTCAGCAGTAGTGACGTCATCGAAAGCTGGGCAGCAGTGAGATGTATCAGATCTGATACAGTAACTCAATCAGATCTGATACTGTAGCAGACCAAGAGCTGAAAATAGTAAATCGCATTTTCGGAGTCCTAAATGAAGGAATTTGGCCGAAAAGCAGATTAGGTCACGAGCAAAGCTAGTGATTTTTGCTCGTTGGACCATTTCGGAGGGATTAGCACAGGTCTCATGCGAAAATGTGAAGTTTGATCAGATGTTGAAGACAAGAGCAGTTGAGATCTGATGTGAAGAGATGTCTGTTCAGCAATGAAGAGAAGACGATATCAGATGTCAATCAGATGTGAAGAAAAGATGCAACCAGAAGCTGAATCAAAGACCGAAGCTGGATAAGAAGCAATAAAGAAAACACACAGATGCGAAGCAGTTGACGAATCAGATATGAAGATTAACTGGAGCATAGAAGTCAACTGCTGAGCCTATTCAGATGTGAACATGTCAGACTTATTCAGAAGACGACAAAAGCCTGCAAATAAGGGACATAAGGACAACTCTGTCGGTACTTTACAGAACACCTTTCAATGGGAAGAAACTTTTGTCCAACGGATTAAATTGCACAGAGGCTATTTATACAAGAAGATTTGAAGAGATAAGATAATGCTAAAGAGAGAGAAAAACATAGAGAAGATAGTGGGAAGAATTACAAAGAGGTGAAGCAGTCGACCACCATGGAGAAGAAGGTAATTGCAAGTGTCGACTGCTGAACTCAATCAGCTTTGAGGAAGCTCTTCCCAGATGTGTGAGATTATGTTTTCGAGAGTTGAGCATTCACTGTAAAATCTCACACATAGATTCACTCGCACATTTAGAGAGTTGAGCTATTTAGATTAGCGAGTGAATCACAAAAAAAATAAACAAAAACACAAATCCCGTCCAAGCACGAAGACGTTAAACTCTGTGTATGTAGCCTTTCTCACTGAGGCATAAAATAAGTGATTGAGTGAACACAGCCGAGAGCTGGTGTAGAGTCTAGGAGTTCAGATTTGGGCAGTGGATAAGTCCCAAATCTGATTGGGTCTGTGGATCAAATCTTCTAGTGGATGCCTTCCAGATTTGGAAGAAGGGGAGACGTAGAATGTTATATCCGAACTTCCAGAAACAAACAGCTGAGCTATTTATTTACAGAATTCCGCATTTACTTTAGCACGCATTGCATAGTATTTGAAATCTGTTTTAGAAAGTTTTAAAATTAGAGTTCAGTTCTGGATACTTCCTCTTGGTATTTTAATAACAGTCCAGATCTGTTCTCGGTGCTCAAACGTTCAAGAACATTGAGCTATTGCAGCTCAGTTTTTTTTAAAGACATTGGTTCTTTTATTAATAGATCCTAACAATGTTGAAATGCTTTTCTAGTCTGGTTTTTATGTTTATCAGATCCAATATGCTCTGAACTGATCTGCTCTTGTATTTGTTCTGTACTGATCCAGATAACAATATTTGTACACTTTCCTTTGTAACCAGATAACGTATGTAGAATAATCTTGCTTCGAGATGGTTTATTCAAACTGGTCTTCCAGCTGGTCTGTTATACCACTTTACATTCCGAGCTGTTCTCTCAGTTATTCCAAAACCAATTGATCTTAACCCTCTTTGAACTGATTTGATTTGTTTTTGTTCTAAATAGACAACTGATCTGTTCATCAAACTGATTTATCTTTAATCAGCTTGACTGAATTACCTTAGCTGGTTTGTCCTTTGACCAGTGTAACTGAATACACTGTATCTGGTTTGTCCTTAACCAGCTTAGATCTGCTCTGATCTGGTTTCTATATCCAACGTTGTAAGCCCCGTTATGATATTGTACCTCTGAGCTTATTAATATCTTTTTATTTGTCTTCATCAAAACTTATGAAATTAATTCCAACAATTTCCCCGTTTTTGGTGATGACAAAACTTTTGCGGAAAAAGAGATTATATTAAACTATTAAACACTATATACAAGAGTCGTCTGTACAACAAAAACAAGACAAACTAAATCCGTCCTAGGTCACAGCAACCTCCTCTTTTTACTGCTCGTCCCTTCTCCCTTTTGGCATCATGAAGCTCTTTCAGACAGTCAACTATTTCAGCAACCTGTGATTTCAATAACGCAATTTCATCCTCAAGGTGCTATTGGCTATCAGCAAAGTGATGAACCAGACTAGTCTCCAGCCCGTCTATCTTGTTGTCGAGCTATTGTCGGAACTGAAAAGTACTGTGCTTTGCCATGTATGTATCATGCTTTATCCGTTCGACCTGTAAGACTAGGGAAGATAAAGTATCCTTCAGAGACACGAGCTCCTTAGCAGTATCGGCTTGGGGTTGGGAAACAATGATTCGCTGCGGACCACCTTGGTTAAAGTCTTCTGCTTATTTTTCGCTGTTATTTTCCTCACGTTTCGCAGTATATACAACCATCTGTAAACCAGAGGTACTGGGACCCTGATGGTCCTCATTATTTGTACGTGAAGCGGAAAATTGTACAGAAAAACGTGAATCATTTGGACATGAATGGGATGAACCAGTTTTAGCCCGTCGCTCGTCCTCCAGCTCTGTTTCCGGATCTGGTTTTTCTATGAGCCTGGTGCTCACCGCCTTGAGCCTGACACTCCTCCGCTTGAGCCTGTTGCTAGTTCCCTTGAGCCTGATGCCCTTGAGAAGTCATGGCTTCAGTCTCTTCCACATCCTCAACTGTCCTAAAAATCTCTTCTACTTGCCCTTCCTGCTGGGCTGGTTTCTTCGCTGCCGGTTGTCTTTTTATTTGTCTTCATCAAAACTTATGAAATTAATTCCAACAATTTCCCCGTTTTTGGTGATGACAAAACTTTTGCGGAAAAAGAGATTATATTAAACTATTAAACACTATATACAAGAGTCGTCTGTACAACAAAAACAAGACAAACTAAATCCGTCCTAGGTCACAGCAACCTCCTCTTTTTACTGCTCGTCCCTTCTCCCTTTTGGCATCATGAAGCTCTTTCAGACAGTCAACTATTTCAGCAACCTGTGATTTCAATAACGCAATTTCATCCTCAAGGTGCTATTGGCTATCAGCAAAGTGATGAACCAGACTAGTCTCCAGCCCGTCTATCTTGTTGTCGAGCTATTGTCGGAACTGAAAAGTACTGTGCTTTGCCATGTATGTATCATGCTTTATCCGTTCGACCTGTAAGACTAGGGAAGATAAAGTATCCTTCAGAGACACGAGCTCCTTAGCAGTATCGGCTTGGGGTTGGGAAACAATGATTCGCTGCGGACCACCTTGGTTAAAGTCTTCTGCTTTATTTTCGCTGTAATTTTCCTCACGTTTCGCAGTATATACAACCATCTGTAAACCAGAGGTACTGGGACCCTGATGGTCCTCATTATTTGTACGTGAAGCGGAAAATTGTACAGAAAAACGTGAATCATTTGGACATGAATGGGATGAACCAGTTTTAGCCCGTCGCTCGTCCTCCAGCTCTGTTTCCGGATCTGGTTTTTCTATGAGCCTGGTGCTCACCGCCTTGAGCCTGACACTCCTCCGCTTGAGCCTGTTGCTAGTTCCCTTGAGCCTGATGCCCTTGAGAAGTCATGGCTTCAGTCTCTTCCACATCCTCAACTGTCCTAAAAATCTCTTCTACTTGCCCTTCCT
>KV018646.1:189987-207803 GCA_001598015.1 Dorcoceras hygrometricum
GTTTGCACTTAGGGTTAGGTTTAGTTGTAACACTTGTGTTTAGGTTAAGTCAAAGTTCTACATTAAATAGAATAGGTGATGGATTTGGATCCGGCCCAACGGGCCCGGGTCCAACGGATGAACATTCGTTTCATCTCCATCACCGAGACTTCACCGTAACTCCGATCGCCGATCAGATCGGACCGATCGACTCAGTTTCCGAAACTGAATAATATGATCTGAAAAACCGTTTTTCAGAACCCCAGTGCAAAAAGACCGTTTTGCCCCTCAACAGTGGGAAACCCCGGTTTAACCCCTGTTGACTTTTAGAAAGTCGCACTTCACGAAATCCACTTCTCGTGCTCAACACATTGAGCTGAGTATCCGTGCGGGAATCTCGAATCTAGTACTTGTGTGACCCTCAATGGTTCAGGGATACAGCTAGCCGTGGGCCCACAACCATTGCGGCTCCGGAATCACAATTCCGGACTTGCCCAACGGATCATGGTAAAGCGTCTAGCAACATCGACCCATGATCCCTAGGTATCTCTGATAGTGCCTGCAAGAACCAGTCGGTCATGGTTAGCATACAGTACGGTCCTTTCAATCCATATATCCCGATCAGATCAACGACCATTGGTAAATCGAAAGTCGCTATAGATCCGATGCTATGCATACATCTTGGAGATAGAATGGTGACATCGCGAGTGTAACTAGGTAAACACATTTACCTAAAATACTTCTAGTACTCTAGCCAGAGATTTATACACTATTATCCCCTCAGATAGCATAAGATATCCACGCATGTCTGCGAGCGGTGAATCCTCGACAACGATGCATCGACTCCTACATGCATCGGGATCTCACCCAATCCCGACGCCTTATGACCCCAAGTGAGTCGGAAAACGGGTCAAAGTGAGACGCCTATCATGTAGAGTCTCAATGACGTTTCGAGTCGTGAGGACTAATCAGTACAACCAAGACCTCGGATTCAGAATACACAGCGACTATTAGATGTGTTTCATGATAGCCGTCATACCCACTATCACATCTAACATACACTTAAGTGCATTCTAGGTCTTTACTCAACGCAATTGTAAATCATTACACACATAATGAAAGTAAAGAACGACATATAAGTAAATGCGAATATCATATATAAAGACTGTTTGTACAAGAGTCTATAAAACCCACACGCCACAAGTTGGCTAGTTGGGCATCTACTCTAACAGCTGGACCAACACCCAGATTCTTTTTCATGTAGTTGTGAATAGACTTGTTGTTCAACACCTTTTGCGGGTGGAGCTTGACAGCCTCCCTGAGATCTGCTTTCACCAGTCGTTTCAACAGAACACTTAATTTCAGAGCAAAGCCTTGTGACTATCGGCTAGGGCTGTGCACCATAGTAATCAAAATCTGCAACAAAACCTATGCCCAGTTTACCTTCAAGCCAGCATTGATGGCCACCATCAAGAGAAATTTTTCATTGGTAATCACTTCAAAGGAACCAGCTTTGGCACACAGTGCCTTTGCAACAATATCATTTAGCAATATGTACTCCATCTTCATTTCCTTTTTCTTTCGGTGCACTGAAAGACACATTAGTACCCGAAAACTTCCTTTGCATTTCCACCACCGTCTGAGTCGGAGTATCAAGAAACCCAACTAACCCCTCAGTCGGTAGTCCAAACGCTTCAGCAAACACATCCTTGGTAATCACCAATTTATTATTGGCAACGAAACTCACAATCTTCCCCTCGATGACTTTCGCATTCGAGAAGAACTCAGTCATAGCTCCATCAAACACAGAGCTTGATGCCTCCAAAAAGCCCTTAAGCCCTATTTTTTCCAGGGACTTAAACATGCGTACCATCCCCATTTGCTCCATAGCGAGCACGGATGTGAAATCAACCTGCATAGCATTGACAAAGAAGGAAGAATCCATTTTTATGATGAAAGGGTTAGGAAGTAAGGAATTGGGAAAGATTGCAAGAAATGTGGTTAAACTGCTTGCTAGATTGCTAGAATGCGCGAAGATTTGAAAGAGTACTGAAAAAGTAAAAAGAAACTATTTACGAATAGAAGGGTTTTAATTTGGACACGTGTCATCATCACATTAAAGATTCATTTGAAATTCCTGAAAAATGGCCGTCCGATTAAAATAAATTTTAAAATTCAAAACCAATATCAACCGTTTGATTTTATTATATCAATGCAAAACAATTAATTCAAACATCCGTGATAATATCACACTGTGATGTCTCTAAGCTGGACCAGATCAGCTCGGATCTGACCAGCTCGAAGACAACTAGTGGACCGTTGTATTATATATTTGAATTATCTTGTTCTCCCTTAACATATGCATGCAGAAAAAATCAAGACATATCCAAGAGACCAAAAATGTTTCTAAAGTATAAAACTTAGCGTCCGGTAGAGGCTTGGTGAATATGTCAGCAACTTGCTGATCTGTTGGCACATGCGCAACCCGAAAATCTTTCTTTAGCACACGGTCTCTAATGAAATGATGGCGTATGTCGATATGCTTGGAACTGGAGTGCAGCACGGGGTTCTGAGTAATCGTGATGGCACTTGTTTTATCGCAGAATATGGGTGCTTCTTGTGCATCAATGCCATAGTCCTGAGCTGTTGTTGAATTCATAATATTTGAGCGCAACAGCTTCCAGCTGCGAGGTACTCTGCCTCAGCTGTGGACGTGGCTATCGATGTCTGTTTCTTGCTAAACCAAGATATTAGTCTATCACCCAAAAATTGACAAGTCCCACTAGTTCTACGCCGATCAATCTTACAACCTGCGTAATCTGCATCATTATAACCAATAAAATTGAAACTTGAGTCTTTGGGATACCAAAGACCCACGTTCTGCATTCCCTTTAGATATTTAAAAATGCGCTTAACAGTAATGTAGTGTGACTATTTAGGATTAGCTTGAAACCTTACACACATACAAACCGAGAACATAATGTCCTGTCTGCTTGCGGTTATGTACAATAGAGATCCAATCAAGATACATTGTTACCTCGACTGAAAATCTAGCTTCATCCTTGTCTAGTTTGATGGAAGAACTCATCGGAGTAGCTGCGAACAATTTTACATCCCGAACTTCTTGAGAATTTCCTTTGTATACTTCGCTTGATTGATGAAAATTCTATCGTTGAGCTGCTTTACTTGTGATCCTAGGAAAAATATCAGCTCCCCCATCATGCTCATCTCGAATTTGTCCTTGTGACACCCTAGATTCAAGACTGTCCCCACTGTACCAACACTGGTCTTTTCAGCGTGTTTTGTCCTCACTCGCAAACACCCTGAGAAACTTCCAAGGGTTACCCATCCCAAAATTGTCCCAAGTCAAGCACGCTTAACTTTGAAGTTCTTAAGCGATGAGCTTCCGAAAAGAAGATGCACCTTGTTTGTATGAGTAGTACCAATTAAATATGATAAGCCTTCCTCAACTAACCTCAATTATATCTATAACTCCAGGCTCGTAATCCCTCTCATTACAGTGTGGGATCGGTTCATTCATGTGTCTCTTCGCCTCTAGAAGCCTTCCAGGAGCCGCTCATTGTCCGTGCAACCTCTTGGCACCGGCGATCACTCACCACCCTCTTTTGAGCCTCGGACCTCACATGCCCACCAGCTTCCGCTTGGTTAGTCCCCGAACCACACCGTACTAAGAGAGGTCGGCTCTGATACCAAATGAAACGAACCGTACTCTAGAATTTTTTTCAAAAAAAGAAATATTTTAAAACATAAAATCATCCATACTGTTTAAAAACCAGACTGAGTAAAAGTACTGAACATGAACATGCTACATATCTGAAAAGCGTATCATATCAAAGATAAAACATCAATGCGGCCACGGGGTATAGCTGCAGCGGGCGCTCAGAGATCCTCACAGCCAGTCGGGACATAATCCACAGGGTCATCACCTACACCATTTAAACCTAGTGAGCCTAGAGACTCAGCATGCTCTATCTTTTAAAATAGCAAGGTGCATACTAATAAACCACATGCAAGCATATACGTGTAATAAGATAACATTAAATCATGCATGCATGTTTTAACATTATTTTAGTACAAGTATGTACTTGCATGTGACTTTATGTATATGTACCTTGTATTTTAAAAGATAGAGCATGCTGAGCCTCTAGGCTCACTAGGTTTAAATGGTGCAGGTGATGACCCTTAGTGGATTTTATCCCGACTGGCGGTGAGGACCTCTGAGCGCCTGTTGCAGCAATACGCATGCATGTTTTAACATTATTTTAGTACAAGTATGTACTTGCATGTGACTTTATGTATATGTACCTTGTTATTTTAAAAGATAGAGCATGCTGAGCCTCTAGGCTCACTAGGTTTAAATGGTGCAGGTGATGACCTTATGGATTTTATCCCGACTGGTGGTGAGGACCTCTGAGCGCCCATTGCAGCAGTGCCCCATGGCTGCTACGATGTCTTTATTTACGTCATGATACACTTTTCAGACATTTATTTACATGTTATGTTTCCGCAAATTCTTCATACTCTGATTTTTAAACAGCATTAACGATTTAATGTTTTCGAGGTATTGATTTTATTAATTTTATAAAATGATGATTTGGAAAATGTTTAAAGTGAACGAGCCATAGTCTTTTTAGTTTATTTATTCCGCACAAGATTTAGAAAAAAAAAATTTTGAGTCCGGTTCGTTTCAGTTGGTATCAGAGCTGTGGTTCTGGTGGGGTACTAGCCTGCTGCGTGGAGCTCTGAATTCATACTGCCAGTCTGTAAGTTTTAGAGTTTTATGATGCATGTTTATTTTCACATGATGCATGTTCCATTTTCATCATTAATTTTACTTTTTGAGCTTTAGAGTTAGACGCTTAGTCATGCACTTATATTTACGTGAAGGGTTTGGGTGCCAGTATGCCTCCCAGACGTGCCAGAGACCAACAGAATGATGTTGCACCTCCTCCTCCGCCACCTCCTCGGTTGACCCCATACGAGAGGGCTAGTGTGGATATGCTAGCCGGGATCACCAAGCTTTTGGAGAGACAGTCGGAGAGACTCGGGAAGTCGCACGAGGAGGATGTGGCTGAGCGGTTCCGCAAGCAGGGACCCAAGGAGTTTCCCAGGACAACAGATCTTCTAGTTGCTGAGTAGAGCACTGCTAGAAGATTCTATGCCTTAGGTTGATGGGTAGGATCTAAGTATAACAGTTAGACCTTCTAGGACTTGCCTTGAGAACTTAGACGGGTAGGGCTAGCGAACTTAGAAAGGTCTTAGGCATCTAAACTTCTTTTTGGAAATCTACTTTGTCTGTAAACGCGTGCCTGTGTGACGTTTCTATTTCAGGGGAGATTCGGGTGCTAGGTGTCACTACCCTCTCTTTTCTAGACTCAAGGGTGACTCACTCGTTTATTTCGAGTGCGTTCACACAGAGGATGGGTATTATTCCAGAGAGATTGGGAGTAGATCTCGCCGTGACAGTTCCGTCAGGAGAGGAGTTGATGATGACCAGTGTTGTGCAGGGATTGACGATGATGTTTCCAGGATCATGTGGTCAGAGCAGACTTGGTCGTTTTGCCGATGTCAGGATTCGACCTCATCCTAGGTATATGGACTCTTTGACGGAGCATGGAGCAGTGATTCATTTCCAGCGGAGATCAGTGACTCTCAGGCCGCTAGGACAGGAGACCTTATTATTTGAGGCAGCAAGGAGACCGCGGAAGCCCAGATTCATATAGTTTCTACGAGCTAGGAAGCTATTTGAGCTCGGATGTCAGACATTCTTGTCCAGTGTTACCGCTAAAGGAGGTCCAGCGGTGCCTTCACTGTCTGATGTGGAGGTAGCCAGGGATTTTGCAGATGTATTCCCTGATGATGTTGTGGGAGTTCCACCGGAGAGAGAGGTGGAGTTTTCGATTGAGCTGATGCCAGGTACAGTGCCTATGTCTAAAGCACCGTATCGGTTGGCTCCTACCTTGATGAAGGAGCTGAAGGAGCAGATTCAGGAGTTTCTCGATAAGGGATTCATACGCCCTAGCTTTTCTCCATGGGGCGCGCCAGTTCTGTTTGTGAATAAGAAGGATGGCAGCATGAGATTGTGCATAGACTACCGGGAGTTGAACCGTGTGACATTGAAGAATAAATACCCCCTCCCGAGGATAGAGGATTTATTTGATCAGCTACAGGGAGCTTTGGTTTTCTCGAAGATTGATTTGAGGTCTGGCTACCATCAGCTGAGATTTATAGAGGATGTTGTGTCCAAGAATGCATTTCGAACACTTTACGGCCACTATGAGTTCTTGGTAATGCCATTTGAACTGACGAATGCCCCAGCGATTTTCATGAATTTGATGAACAGGGTCTTCAGACAGTTCTTAGACCAGTTCATCATTGTTTTCATCGATGCCATTCTGGTCTATTCGAGGAGCCTAGAGAATCATAGATAGCACTTGCAGACTGCTTTGCAGACATTGAGAGAGCACAAGTTGTATGTCAAGTTCAGCAAGTGCGAGTGTTGGCTTGAGCAGGTGGCATTTTTGGGGCTTATCGTTTCTAGAGATAGGATTCCAGTTGACCCATCGAAGGTGGAGGCAGTTCAGAACTGGGGGATTCCAAAGAATGCAACAGAGATTCGCAGTTTCTTGGGTTAGCAGGATATTACCGCAAGTTTATCAAGGGATTCTCTTCGATTTCAGTGCCCTTAACAGACCTGACCAAGAAGAATGCGAAGTATGTGTGGAGTCCTACGTGTCAGAGGAGCTTCGATCAGCTAAAGTTGGCTCTCACTTCTGCACCAGTGTTAGCGATGCCAGTAGATCACGAGGAGTTTGTGGTTTATACGGATGCTTCCCTGAGAGGGTTAGGTGCAGTTCTGATGCAGGGAGGCAAGGTTATCGCTTATGCGTCGAGGCAGTTGAAGAGTTATGAGCAGCACTATCCGACTCATGATCTGGAGCTTGCAGCCGTATCGTTAGCTTTGAAGATTTGGATACACTACTTGTATGGTGAGAAGTGTCAGATTTTCACCGACAATAAGAGCCTCAAGTACTTCTTCACCCAGAAGGAACTGAACATGAGGCAGCGCAGATGGCTAGAGTTGGTGAAGGACTATGACTGTGACATTAGCTACCATCCGGGTAAAGCTAATGTGGTGGCAGACGCTTTGAGCCGGAAGACTACGAAGTGGCATGTTTGTAAGTTGAGAGACCACTGCAGGCTGAGATACAAAGGTTCGGACTGGATTTCTATTCAGGAGGTTGTGCACTGACTTTAGCAGCACTCACAGTTCAGCCGACTCTTCGAGAGCGGATTAGAGACGGGCAGGCCTCTGATGAGCAGTTGTAGCAGTGGAGATAGCGTGATGAGGCCATAGGCCGAGGCCTGTACAAAGTTGAGGATGGGATTGTTCGTTTCAAAGGCCATATGTGGGTGCCGAGTACTAGACAGCTAAGAGGTGAGATCTTAACAGAGGCGCATGCATCAACGTACTCCATCCACCCAGGGAGTACGAAGATGTACAAAGATTTGCAGAGACTGTATTGGTGGCCGGGGATGAGAAGGATATTGGGAGATTCGTGTTTGAGTGCTTGACCTGTCAGCAGGTCAAGGCAGAGCATTAGCGATCGGCAAGGTTGTTGCAGCCACTCGCTATCCCCGAGTGGAAGTGGGAGCATATTACGATGGATTTCATGGTTGGGTTACCCAGGAGTCCCAGGGGTTACACGGCGATATGGGTGATTGTTGACAGACTCATCAAGTCAGCGCATTTCTTACCGATGAAGACTACTTTCACCCTGACGCGTACACAGAGCTTTATATCAGAGAGATTGTCAGGCTGCATGGCATACCAGTCTCTATTGTGTCTGACAGAGACACGAGATTCACATCTGCGTTTTGGAGGATTTTACATGCCGCCTTGTGGACTATCATCAAGTCAGCGCATTTCTTACCGATGAAGACTACTTTCACCCTGACGCGTACACAGAGCTTTATATCAGAGAGATTGTCAGGCTGCATGGCATACCAGTCTCTATTGTGTCTGACAGAGACACGAGATTCACATCTGCGTTTTGGAGGATTTTACATGCCGCCTTGTGGACTAGGTTGGCGTTCAGCATGGCGTTTCACCCACGGACAGATGGTCATTCGGAGAGAGTCATCCAAATTCTGGAGGATTTGCTGAGAGCTTGTGTGATAGATTTTCATGGTACGTGGGACTCGAGGTTGCCGCTGGTAGAGTTCACGTACAACAACAGCTTTCAGGCATTGATTGGGATGGCTCCGTATGAGGCTCTGTACGGGAGGAGATGTCGATCTCCCGTGCACTGGGACGAGGTTGGAGAGAGAGTGTTGACTAGACCGGAGTTAATGCAGCAGACAGCAGATATAGTGACGAGGACTCGGGAGCGGATGAGGACAGCCCAGAGTCGTCATAAGAGTTATGCCGATCAGAGAAGACGAGATATGGAGTTAGAAGTTGGGGATCATGTCTTCTTGAGGATCTCGCCCATGAAGGGCGTAATGCGTTTTGGCTGGAGGGGCAAGCTCAACCCAAGGTTCATTGGGCCATTCGAGATTTTGGAGAGGGTTGGTACTTTGGCATATCGAGTAGCGTTACAACCCAGTTTGTCAGCGGTCCATAATGTTTTCCACATCTCGATGCTGCGGAAGTATGTTCCAAATCCGTCGCACGTGTTGGATTTTGAGTCGCTCCAGTTAGCGCCAGACCTATCATTTGAGGAGCGACCAATGCAGATTTTGGCTCGAGAGGAGCGCAGACTTAGAGCGTGGAGTATTCCGAAGGTCAAGGTCTGGTGGCAGAATCACTCTGAGGATGAGGCTACCTAGGAGACTGAGGCCGATATGCGGACGTGCTACCCTGATCTATTTGGTACATACTTAATTTCGGGGACGAAATTCCTATAAGGGTGGGAGAGTTGTAATGCCTAGAAATTCCTGAATATGTAGAAATGAGTGCATGACTAGGGGGATAATAATTTTAGATGATTACATGCCATTTTATGTTATTTATTTATGATTTTTATGTTGCATGGTATGCATGTCATGTTTTCAGTCTGTTTGAGTTACGGATGCGCGGACGAGACTAGGGACATGCGAGATGAAAATAATTTGAGATTTTTAAAGCCAAGTTTAAGTTTTGATAAACACTTTAATCTAGTGGAGGTGCAAGCATGTCAAATTCCATGTAATTTCTTAATTAAGCCTTAGGGTTCTTTTTAGGCACAATCATTTTTTCAAACACAAAAATTATTCAAACCCTAGCCTCCTCCATCTCTTAGTAGCCGTCCGCTCCTTCAATCAACCCCATCGATTTTTCTTCAAATTTTGGTGATCTAAGGCGGTCGTGTTCCGATCTCACGTCCAACATGTCGGTAACTCGCAAATCTTATTTTTCTCCAACAAAGGCATGTCATATCTATCTTTTTCTCACCATTTAAATCATAATATACTGTTTTTTAAAAGGATGTGCATGATTTATATGTGTTTTGATTAGATCTATGTTTAAGGTTTGAGATCCATGCATGCATCATGTTTTTCAACATGCGCTTGATTCATTCTTGATATGCTTCGGTCATGGGCGGTTCATGGGGCTAGGTTTTGGTCTAAGGTTGGTTTGGTAGTTATTACATCAAGTTAGGGTCACTTAGGTCCAAACTAGAAGCAATTTGGTCAAGTAATGAATTAGTTACGAATTTTATGATCAGCACGTGTCCTGGCTTGTCGTCTGTGCATGACAGTAGAGTTGTTGGGGTTGGGTAAGTCGCTCTATGTGGTCTGTGTCATCAAGATTGATTTCAAGAGATATATCATTGATTTAGGGTTACGTAGGTTCAAACGGGGGGCGATTTTGTAGAGGAACAAATTAGTTATGATTTTTATGGCTAGCACGTGTCCTGGTTGCAGTCTGTGCGCGAGCAGTGTCATTAAAAGCGTCGGTTTGGTCACTCTTTGAAATTTTTTTGAGTTTAGTTTATTTCAATTACTAGTATATTAAGCTAGGGTAACGTGGTTTGAAACATGGGGTGATCGGTTAAGAATTGGATTTTTAATGATTTTTACCGTTTTGTCGCTCGAAGTGAGCCTTGTCGGGTCATTTTTGTGTAAATTAAGATTTCGAGTCTTAGGGGCTGCCAAAGTTCGTGAATGATTTTGTTTGATATTTTAAGCATATTTTAAGATGTTTTCCAGCATTTTTAGAATTTATTTGATTTATGAGATTTTGACAATTTTAGTGTATTGGGCCGAATATTTTAAAGTCAAAATCCTTTTATTTATGGGCCTAATACTTTTATCAAATTTTGAAGCAAAATATTGGTCAATGGGACTTCTATTTTGTAAAATTTTAATGTTTGATTTTAAAGTAAAGGACTGAGTATTTTATAAATTTTTAAAGTTTAATTTTTAAACTTATTGGGTCAAGTCATGTTTAGAGTCAAGTTAAATTTTAAGTTAAGTCTAGGTTCTTTTTGGGCTTAGAAGTAGTGGGTCAGACTCCTGAACCAGTCCTTGATCAGAGTAGAAAATGTAGAAATCCGTGAATATATATTTAATTATATATGTAGTATTCTATGTATGTTAATGTTTTAAAGGAAAGAATTAAACGTATATTGACGGGCCAAACTTTTAAATTGCATGATTTTAAGAAATGCACGCATCATGAGATTTTTTGAAATGATAAAGTCATGTTTTAAAAGAAAATGGATTGATTGAAGTGACTTGTCGCAAGATAGACGATGAGCAGATCCGGGATGCCGGGCCCGGTGAACCTCTGTTAATATATAATGTTAGACAATGAGCGGATCTGGGAGATCGGGCCCAGTGAACCTCTGTTAATGTGATGACGATGATGTAGGTCGGGTAAAACATGTCGTCACGTACGTTGGTTTTAGATTGATCAATCGAACATAGTCCACACTTCATGGATACGACTCATACGTTTTTATGTTACGTTACCTCATGCCTTATGATATATGTTATATGATTATGATACGTTACGACTTATGTTACGAACCATGTTTTAAGATCATCCATACATTCATGATTTAATGTTATCTTATTACACGTATATGCTTGCTATGGCTTTATTAGTATGTACCTTGCTAATTTAAAAGATAGAGCATGCTGAGCCTCTAGGGTCACTAGGTTTAAATGGTGTAGGTGATGACACTGTGGATTATGTCCCGACTGGCGGTGAGGATCTGTGAGCGCCCGCTACAGCTATACCCCGTGGCCGCATTGATGTTTTATCTTTGATATGATACGCTTTTCAGATATTGATTTTAGCATGTTCATGTTCATTACTTTTACTTAGTCTGGTTTTTAAACAGTATGGATGATTTTATGTTTTCAAATATTTATTTATTACTGTTTTAAAGTAATGTTGAGAAAATATTTTAAAGGGAACGAGCCATACTTTTTAGTTTATTTATTCCGCACATGATTTTAAAAAAGAAAAAAATTTCTATAGTATGGTTCGTTTCAGTCTTGCATAAGCTTGGAGAATTTTTCACAAAGCTTAGAATAAGTAGAGCCAAAAATAATGTCATCAACATATATCTGTACTAACAAGACATGGTTATTCTTAACAAATTTAAACAGTGTCTTGTCAATAGAACCCATAACAAAATCATGATCTACTAAAAATCTGCACAATGTATTATTCCAAGCTCTAGGAGCTTGTTTCAGATCATAGAAAGCTTTAACAAGCTTATTCACAAAGTCTGCTCTGGTACGATGTTCGAAGCCAGAAGATTGTATAACATACACTTCCTCATTCAGAATGCCATTTAGAACGCACCTTTGACATCCATCTGATAAACCTTGAAGTTCTTATATGCGGCATATGCAAGGAAGATGTGGGTGGCTTCTAGTCTAGCCACAGGCGCAAATGATTCCTTAAAATCAATTGCCTCTTCTTTCTTGTAATCTTGAGCTACTAACCTAGCATTGTTTCGAACTACATTTCCATCTTCATCTAATTTATTCCTAAAGACCCATTTAGTACATATGACATTCTGGTCAGTAGGTTTATGTGACGCTCGAACCCACGGGAATCACGAATTGGGGTAAATAAAAGAACTACATTTCCATCTTCATCTAATTTATTCCTAAAGACCCATTTAGTACATATGACATTCTGGTCAGTAGGTTTATGTGACGCTCGAACCCACGGGAATCACGAATTGGGGTAAATAAAAATTTTCGAATAAAAAGAAGGGCTGAAAGGTAATTTGTTATAAGCTGTATTTCTTATAACTTTGAAAGAAACTGAAAACATGAAAAAAAAATCTAACAGATACTCAATTGCGCGCCAACTACAGGAAACATTTGCGGAAAAACAGACTTTATTATAAATTGCAATTGCGATTTACAACAGCTGATATTCTAGATAAATGTACAACTGTTGCAACTGATTTAATACAGTACATTCTAAAACAAAACAACATCAACTATGACACGGAAAACGCTGGCCTTTGACAAACACGCACCACCCAGCATCTGATTCAAGTTTCACCTTCTGTTCGCTCTCCAGCTGTCGCACCTGTACCATTTTAAAAGCTAATGAGCCTAGGGGATCAGCAAGTAAAACCTGAATAATAACAAGTTCAAATACGCAAGTGGACATCTGATCAATACATAAGTTAAAGGAACATCAATGATCAATATCATTTTCTTTCGTAAAAATTTCATAAACATTCATTCTTTCTTTCATAAACTTAGAGACAGTGGATAATAGCCCAAATCTCAACATCATTATCATTTTTCCTTAGATTTATGTCTCAGAAGCTCTCCTTAGGTCCGTGTTACACCTGATCAAGTGACTACTGATATCAGCCTTAGCCATTGGCTTCTTTGCGTTAGGGCAACCGAAATATAGACGACTGCTCACCCTTCTCTTTATGGGAGGACAACTGATAGCTGCTCACCTCACCCATTATGACCGTCTGTTATCTTTGCCATAAATCTTAAAATAACCTTTTGTTCCTTTAACATTCTTTCTTTAAACGTTCTTTCTTAAAATCCTCGGGTTCCATCATTTAAAACTCTTGCTTACACTTTAAAATTTTACTGAGTATCGAATTCAGCTTTTGGAAACATATCATTGAAATGAAACCAGTCGTAAGAGAAACTAGTCGCAATGAATAGGAACCAGTCGCAAGACAGGAACCAGTCGCAAGAAAATGGAACAGTACTATCAAACAAAACAGATTTCTACTGTTCACGGATTGTGCTAAAAGAAACCAGCTGCAAGGTCTTTTTACTAAAGCAAACGTATTAAATGAAACGACGTCGTTAGCGCATCAACCAGTCGCAAGAAAAGCGCTAACATACGTGAAACCAGATGCAAGGATTTTCAATAAATAACCAGACGCAAGTGTTAGAGTAGATGCCCAACTAGCCAACTTGTGGCGTGTGGGTTTTATTGACTCTTGTGTATAACAATATTTATATATATGATATACGCCTTTATTTATGGCATTATTTATTTTCATTATGTTATAATGTTAACAATTATGTTGGATAAAGACCTAGAATGCACCATAGTGTATGTTAGATGTAATAGTGGATATGATGGCTATCATGAAACACATCTAATAGTCTATGTGTATTCTGAATTCGTTCCTAGTCGATTGGGCCGTCAAAATGAGGATATGGCCGCCCGAGCTTGAGACTAGCATCTGCGATGTGAAGTACCATGTTTCATTGGTAGGGAACATTGTGATGTTCTGAGCATGCAGATGGATTGTCACCTGGTGATCTATCGAACTACCCTCGTTCGGACTTTCCAAGTGGTTACCATTTGTCGAGTAGATAATTCCGAGGTCTTGGTTGTACTGATTAGTCCTCACTACTCGAAACGTCATTGAGACTCTATATGATAGGCGCCTCACTTTAACCCATTTACCGACTCCCTTGGGGTCATTAGGTGGCGGGATTGGATGAGGTCCCGATGCATGTAGGAGTCGATGCTTCGTTGTCGAGGATTCACCACACGCTTTCATGCGTGGATATCCTATGCTATCTGAGGGGATAATAGTGTATAAATATCTAGCCAGAGTACTGGATGTGTTTTAGGTAAATGGGTTTACCTAGTAACACTCGCGATGTCACTATTCGATCTCCAAGATGTATGCATAGTTATCGGATCTTTAACGACTCTCGATTTACCAATGGTCGTTGATCTGATCGGGATATGTGTGTTGAAAGGACCGTACTATACGCTAACCACGACCAACTGGTTCTTGCAGGCACTATCAATGATACCTAGGGGATCATGGGGCGATGTTGCTAGGCTCTTTACCATGGTCCCTTGGGCAAGTCCGAAATTGTGATTTCGGAGCCACAATGGTTGTGGGCCCACGGCTAGCTGTATCCCTGAACCATTGAGGATCACACAAGTACTGGATTCATGATTCCCACACGGAAACTGAGCTCAATGTGTTGAGCATAGGAAGAGGATTTTAGGGAGTGCGACTTCCTAAAAGTCAACAGGGGTCAAATTGCGATTTCCCAAAGTTTAGGGTCTAAACTGTAATTTTGGACTAGGTGGTCTGAAAAATTGTTTTCACATCATAATACTCAGTTTTTAAAACTGATTCGATCTGTTCGATCTGATCGTCTATCGGGATTATGATGAAACCACGGCAAATTAAATGAACCGGATGTTCATATGGACCTAGGTTTGACCCAAGTCCATTGGGCCGGTTCAAGCCCATGTACCATCTTTAATTAGTAGAATTGGTCTAGGGCTAGAACACAATTCACTCTCACAACCCTAGCTCCAAAATCGGCCGCCCCCTTCCTCTCCCAACCTCACGGCGCCGCCGGCCACCTCCAAGCGTCGCCGCCGCCGCCGCTCACCGCCCCCCGCCGTCGGTGACTTCGTGATCGGACTTGTTTCGATCAGCGTGACGAGGAGAATCCGATCATGTCAAAATCCGTCAGATCTTCTAGTGCAGATTGACGGAGGAATCGCGTTTCCGGTCGTGGACCTGATTAGACGATCTACCGCCGTCTACCTTTTGAGGTGCCGGTTTCCTTGTGAAACTGGTCGGAGCCAGGCGCCTAGACGCCAGCAAGGTAACGATCGATAAACGCCCTATGAATGGTTTATTGTATTGTTTAATGTATTGAACGTATCTCGGGACAAAAACTTTTAACTTCCGCTGCACCCTCGGGAAACGGGATCCGGATCCACCATTGTCGCCAACAGTGGTATCAGAGCACAGGCTCGGATCCTTCAATACATTTTATTGCCTGAATTGCATGGATCTCGAATTTCAAAAATCAGAAAAAAAAAAATATTTGCACGACGGCCGCCGGCACCGCCGCCCTCGGCGGCTCCACCGCGCTCGCAACACCGCGCGCCGACCAGCGCAATGTGTTGCGCAATTCGCCGGCCACTGTGCGCTAATGTAGCGCACGGTGATACGCATTCCGCCGCCTGCTTGGCGTGGCGATGCCGCGCACGTCGCGGCCAGCGTGCGGCATCGCGCCGCACACTATGTGTTGGTGGCGGCCGCCGCCGTCCGGTGATCCTCGTGGCAATGCGACGGCTGTTCTGTCCTCTAGGTTTTGTTTCGGGCCTGTCCCGGGCAGCCCATGAATTTTTCGAGCAAATATTCGATATTGGGCCCATTTTGGTCGGACCAAAATTGATTTTGAAATTTTTGAGATTTTGGGCCTAAAATTGTTCTAAGCCTAATTTGATGCAATTAAAATTACAAAATTTGATTTTAGTTATGAAATAAGATTTTATAATTAAAATATGAATTTTTTGATTAAAATATGATTTTGTCGACAAAATGCGATTTTATTTATAAAATGCGATTTTATAATAAAATATGATTTTGTAGGTAAATATCAAATATGATTTGATTATTTAAATTTATGTCAATTAATTAGATTGATTGCATGTTTGGGATGATCGAGAGTCGTGCCCAATGTGTTAGGTGTATGCTATAGGTTTTGCGTTTTTGGTTGTATATATATTGTTGATATCGATTAAAGTGGGTCTGTTTGTGGCCCGTTCCCACCCCTACAAATTTGTATCCCAATATGTCATTGCAATTTAAATGTAAATTACAAAATGCGATTTTATTTATAAAATGCGATTTTATAATAAAATATGATTTTGTAGGTAAATATCAAATATGATTTGATTATTTAAATTTATGTCAATTAATTAGATTGATTGCATGTTTGGGATGATCGAGAGTCGTGCCCAATGTGTTAGGTGTATGCTATAGGTTTTGCGTTTTTGGTTGTATATATATTGTTGATATCGATTAAAGTGGGTCTGTTTGTGGCCCGTTCCCACCCCTACAAATTTGTATCCCAATATGTCATTGCAATTTAAATGTAAATTACTAGATTTAGTGGGAGGACAATTCGAAGACAGTGGAGATGACGATCAAAGATATTGAAGACCGAAAATCTGTAAAACCGGAAGCAATTGTAATAGGATTGCATTGCATATTGCATTTCACCTAGGACTGGACCCACGTCCGTGATTGGCAACCACGGACCGCATAGCTCTCGCGATCGATCATCCCAAAGTTTATTTATATATTCGATATATGTTGAATCCGCATGTTTTAAATTATGATTTAAAATATTGTTGAGACCAAATTTTCAAAAATAAAATCCCTCGTTTTAAATACGATTTAAAACTGATATCAAGATTAAAATTTTATTCGATAAACTAAGGGAATTTAAATCTGTTTAAATTATCCCTACCTTCCATCAACAATGGGTGTACGTCGATGCTACTCGCATACATGGCCCGGCTCATATTATTGAGGGGGTCATGTATGCCGGAAAGCTGTACACGTCATTGACACTCGTTGTGAGTCGGTTGGAACTCCCTTTAACGTTGGCTCATATTATTGGGGACGTTAAGGGGACCGTCCTTCACGACTCAACATTGATGGGTCATCTTGACATGTGATAGTAATCGGCGTCATATTATTGGGCCCTTACTGGACGTGAGGTGAATACATGGAGCTTGCACCGGTTGCAATTGGACTCTACCTTTTGGGGTCATGGTTGGCTGATATTATTCGGGACCATGATCGCTAGATTGGACTCTGTGTACCCACTAAGGAAACTTGTTTTCTCGATTTCATTAGAGGGTGGTGAAATCGTTAAAATAGTGGGAGGGTAATTCATAAAACTAAATGACATTGTTTTATGTCTTAGAGTTTTTCATATATAGTTAGTAATGCATGTCTGTTTTTCCTTTTTCAGTATAAACTGCTTATAATGTCTTCGATCAAAAACCCACTCGCTGCTATACTGGATAGCAACAAGTTCACCGGTCTGAACTACCAAGACTGGCTTCGAAACCTCAACATTGTGTTGGCTTCGGAGAAACTTCTCTATACGATAGAGAAGAGCCCTCCGAAGGAAGCCCCTGCCGATATCAGCCCTGAGGAGCTGACTACGCTTAAACAATGGTGGGACGACGAGCTTAAGACTCGATGCTATGTGATGGCATCGATGTCCAAACGAATGCAACGGCGCTTTGAGAAGACAAAGTATGCTGCTGACATACTCTTTCATCTCAAAGAACTGTATGGGGAGAACTCTCGACATGAGAGGTTCACCGCTGTCAAAGAGCTTATGACGAGCCGCATGCGCGATGGGACTTCGGTCCACGAGCATGGGGTTCGTATGATTGGGCTCGTTGAAAAGCTGGCGGGCCTTGATATCACACTTCCACACGAGCTGTCTGTGGATGTGCTTCTCCTCTCACTACCCGCTGCATTCGACCCCTTTGTGGTCAACTTCAACATGAACAAGCTGGC
>KV018646.1:209837-219911 GCA_001598015.1 Dorcoceras hygrometricum
ATGTTCAGAATACACATTGACTATTAGATGTGTTTCATGATAGCCGTCATACCCACTATCACATCTAACATACACTTTAGTGTATTCTAGGTCTTTACTCAACGCAATTGTTAATCATCATACAACACAATGAAAGTAAATAATGCCATATAAATAAATGCGAATATCATATATAAAGATTGTTTCATACAAGAGTCTATAAACCCACACGCCACAAGTTGGCTAGTTGGGCATCTACTCTAACAATCTCCCACTTTCCCTAAATCCAACTACTCATCAGACGCAGTCCCATTGTTTCGCGATGTTTTTCAAACAACGGTCCAGACAAGGGCTTCGTAAGTGGATCAGCAAAATTGTTCGCAGAGGCGACTCTCTCAACTGCTATGTCACCTCTAGCCACAATATCCCGGATTATGTGGTATTTCCTCAGTATGTGTTTGGATCTTTGGTGAGACCTAGGCTCCTTTGCTTGCACAACGGCACCCGTGTTGTCACAGTACACCGGGACTGGACCAAATCCATTAGGAATGACGCACAAATCTTGGACGAAATTCCTTATCCAAACGGCCTCCTTAGCAGCAGCTGATGCTGCGATGTACTCAGCCTTAGTGGTTGAATCCGCGATGATGTCTTTCTTGGAACTATTCCAAGAGACAGCCCCACCATTGAGCAAGAATACAAATCCAGAGGTAGATTTGGAATCATCCACGTCACACTGGAAGCTAGAATCAGTGTAGCCTTCCAGTTTCAGTTCACCATCCCCATAGACCATGAACATATTATTAGTCCTTCGTAAGTACTTAAGAATATCCTTCACAGCCTTCCAATGCAATTGGCCGGGGTTGGCCTGGTAGCGGCTCGTGACACTCAGAGCATATGCGACATCCGGTCTAGTCGAGATCATGCCATACATAATACTACCTATTTCCGAGGCATATGGCACACGTGTCATACACTCTATCTCCTCATCAGTCTTTGGACACATAGACTTAGATAGAGTGACCCCGTGGCACATAGGTAGGTGTCCTCTCTTGGACTCTTCCATGGAGAACCTCTTAAGTATGGTATCGATGTAGGTAGCTTGGGTGAGTCCGAGCATCCGTTTAGATCTATCCCGATAGATCTGTATTCCAAGAATATAGGATGTTTCACCCATGTCCTTCATTGAAAATATACTAGACAACCAGACTTTAGTTGATTGCAGCATTCCTACATCATTCCCAATGAGTAGAATGTCATCAACATAAAGTACGAGGAATGTCACAGCGCTTTTAACTACCCTTTTATACACACATGGCTCCCCGGGATTCTTGATGAAACCAAATTCCTTAATTGTTTCATCGAATCTCAGGTTCCAACTTCGCGATGCTTGTTTGAGACCGTAGATCGATCTCTGAAGCTTGCATACCTTATGCTCGCTTCCAACAGATGTGAAACCCTCAGGCTACGTCATATAAATCTCTTCCTTAATGTTTCCATTAAGGAACGTAGTTTTCACATCCATTTGCCATATCTCATAGTCGTACCATGCTGTTATGGCTAACAAAATTCTAATTGACTTGAACATTGCGACTGGCGATAAGGTTTCATCATAGTCAACACCTTGCCTTTGAGTGTAACCTTTCGCGACCAGTCATGCCTTGTAGGTCATTACCTTACCATCAGGCCCAAGTTTCCTCTTGTATACCCATTTACATCCAATAGGAACAATTCCTTCAGGAGGGTTAACAAGAGTCCAAACTTGGTTAGCATGCATTGAGTCAAACTCAGACTGCATTGCTTCAAGCCACAAATTAGAATCAGCATCGTAAATTGCCTCCTTGAAAGTTCTTGGATCAGATCCAACAACTTGATCACCTTGATCATCTTCAAGGAGAAAACCATATCTCTCAGGAGCCCTAGGAACCCTTTCGGATATCCTAGGTGCGACCATTTCTGGTATTGGCTCTGGAGGTGCGGGAGACTCACTTGGTACTTCGATTGGATCTCGAACCTCTTTGAGTTCTACTATTCTGCCCTTTCTATCAAGTAGAAATTCCCTTTCCATAAAGGTGGCAATCCTAGAAACAAACACTTTTGTTTCTCTCGGATAGTAGAAGTAGTATCCAATGGAATTATTTTGATACCCAATGAAGTAGCATAAGATGGATCTCGTATCCAGCTTATCTCCCACTGTATGCTTCACGTAAGCAGGACATCCCTAAATCCTCATAAATGAGTACTTGGGTGGTTTGCCCATCCATATCTCATATGGAGTCTTATCCACTGCCTTGGTGTGGACATTGTTCAACAACATTACCGCCGTTTCGAGCGCATAGCCCCTACAAGTACCCATATCTAGAGTGATCGTCGGTAAAGGTGATGAAGTATGTGTGACCGAATTTAGTACCAATACTAAACGGGCCGCACATCAGTATGGATCAAATCCAATAGGCCTTGAGCACGCTCACCCTTTCCCTTGAAGGGTTGCTTGGTCATCATTCCCTTAAGACAAGATTCACAAGTCGGTAGGGAGTTAATGTCTGACATATCAAACAAGTCACTCCTAACTAACTTGTTCATCCTACTTAGAGAAATATGTCCTAGCCTAACGTGCCAAAGTTGTGCTGGGTTCAAGTTATCGTGTTTCCTTTTAATCGTTGTTGTATGTGCTTCGACATCACGAGTTGTAACGTCTTTTAATTTTAAGGTGTATAAATCGTTTTCACGTTCCCCAATTCCAATTAAACATTCATTCTTGTAATATTGCAAATCGAATTAGCAAACATACAAGAATATCCATCACTATCAAGCATAGAAACAGAAATAATGTTCTTTATTAATTCGGGAACAAAAAAACGTTTCTCAACAACAACTTAAAATCAGAAGACAGAAATAAATAAACATCTCCTATAGCTACTGCAGCAACCCTTGCTCCATTGCCAAGCGTCAAGTGGGTCTCACCCTCTCTAAGACGTCGGCTTCTTGTCATCACCTGCAAATCATTGCAGATATGAGATCCACATCCGGTATCAAGTACCCAAGAAGTCGAATTAAGCGTCAAGTGGGTCTCACCCTCTCTAAGACGTCGGCTTCTTGTCATCACCTGCAAATCATTGCAGATATGAGATCCACATCCGGTATCAAGTACCCAAGAAGTCGAATTAAGAGACATATTTATTTCAATATAGAACATACCTTTCGCAGTTCGCAACTGCTCGAGGTACTCCTTGCAGTTCCTCCTCCAATGCCCAGCCTTGTGGAAGTGGTGGCAAACATCCTCAGACTTGTTTGGTTTTGAAGCCTTTGCCTTTGGCTTCTTGGCGGACTTTTCCTCCTTCGCAGGAGCAGAACGCTTCTTGCTCTTGCGTCTGGGCCCCTTCTTCGCATAGGAAGAAGAGCCCATGAGGAGGACGGGTTTGTCCTTCTTTATGGTTCCTTCGAACACTACAAGCATGTTAACCACCTCTTCAAGGGTGGCTGCCAGCTTGTTCATGTTGAAGTTGACCACAAAGGGGTCAAATGCAGTGGGTAGCGAGAGGAGAAGTACATCCACCGATAGCTCGTGTGGAAGTGCGATATCAAGGCCCGACAGCTTTTCAACGAGCCCAATCATACGAACCCCATGCTCGCGGACCGAAGTCCCATCGCGCATGCGGCTTGTAATAAGCTCCTTGACAGCCGTGAACCTCTCATGTAGAGAGTTCTCCCCGTACAGCTCTTTGAGATGAAAAAGTATGTCAGAAGCATACTTTGTCTTCTCAAAGCGCCGTTGAATTTCATTGGACATCGATGTCATCACATAGCACCGAGCTTTAACCTCGTCGTCCCACCATTGTTTAAACGTTACCAGCTCCTCAGGGCTGATATCGGCAGGGGCTTCCTTCGGAGGACTCTTCTCTATCGCATAATGAAGTTTCTCCGAGGCCAATACAAGATTGAGGTTACGGAGCCAGTTTTGGTAGTTCAGACCGGTGAACCTGTTGCTATCTAGTATAGCAGCGAGCGGGTTTTTCATCAAAACCATTTTAAATGCAGTAATACTGAAAAGGAAAGCAGACATACATCACTAACTATATATAAAATAAACGCTAAGACATAAAACATGGTCGTTAAGTTTTATGAATTACCCTCCCACTATTTTAACGATTTCACCACCCTCTAATGAAATCGAGAAAACAGGTTTCTTTAGTGGGTACACGGAGCCCAATCAAGCGATCATGAACCTGAATAATATCAGCCATCCATGACCCCCAAAAGGTAGTTTTCGATTGCAACCGGTGCAACCTCCATGTATTCACCTCACGTCCAGTAAGGGCCCAATAATATGACGCCGTTTACTATCACGTGTCAAGATGACCCATCAATGTTGAGTCATGAAGGACGGTCCCCTTAACGTCCCCAATAATATGAGCCAACGTTAAAGGGAGTTACAACCGACTCACAACAATTGTCAATGGCGTGGACAGCTTTCCGGCATACACGACCCCCTCAATAATATGAGCCGGTCCATGTATACGGGTAGCATCGACGTACACCCATTGTTGATAGAAGGTAGGGAGATTTAAACAAATTTAAATACCCTTTAGTTTATCGAATAAACATTTTATCTTGATATAAGTTTTAAATCATATTTAAAACGAGGGATTTTATATTTTGAAAAACTTTGGTCTCATGCATTTATTTTAAACATCGCGAAACAATGGGACTGCGTCTGATGAGTAGTTGGCTATAGGCAAGTGGTAGATTGTCAGAGTAGATACCCAACTAGCCAACTTGTGGCTTGTGGGTTTTATTGACTCTTGTGTATAACAATCTTTATATATATGATATACGCATTTATTTATGGCATTCTTTATTTTCATTATGTTATAATGTTAACAATTATGTTGGATAAAGACCTAGAATGCACCATAGTGTATGTTAGATATGATAGTGGATATGATGGCTATCATGAAACACATCTAATAGTCAATGTGTATTCTGAATTCGTTCCTAGTCGATTGGGCCGTCAAAATGAGGATAAGGCCGCCCGAGCTTGAGACTAGCATCTGCGATGTGAAGTACCATGTTTCATTGGTAGGGAACATTATGATGTTCTGAGCATGCAGATGGATTGTCACCTGGTGATCTATCGAACTACCCTCGTTCGGACTTTCCAAGTGGTTACCATTTGTCGAGTGGATAAGTCCGAGGTCTTGGTTGTACTGATTAGTCCTCACTACTCGAAACGTCATTGAGACTCTATATGATAGGCGCCTCACTTTGACCCGTTTACCGAATCCATTGGGGTCATTAGGTGGCGGAATTGGGTGAGGTCCCGATGCATGTAGGAGTCGATGCTTCGTTGTCGAGGATTCACCGCACGCTTTCATGCGGGGATATCCTATGCTATCTGAGGGGATAATAGTGTATAAATCTCTGGCCAGAGTACTGGATGTGTTTTAGGTAAATGGGTTTACCTAGTAACACTCGCGATGTCACTATTCGATCTCCAAGATGTATGCCTAGTTATCGGATCTTTAGCGACTCTTGATTTACCAACGTTGATCTGATCGGGATATATGTGTTGAAAGGACCGTACTATACGCTAACCACGACCAACTGGTTCTTGCAGGCACTATCAGTGATACCTAGGGGATCATGGGGCGATGTTGCTAGGCGCTTTACCATGGTCCGTTGGGCAAGTCCGAAATTATGATTTCGGAGCCACAATGGTTGTGGGCCCACGACTAGCTGTATCCCTGAACCATTGAGGGTCACACAAGTACTGGATTCATGATTCCAGCATGGAAACTGAGCTCATTGTGTTGAGCATAGGAAGAGGATTTTAGGGAGTGCGACTTCCTAAAAGTCAACAGGGGTCAAATTGCGATTTCCCAAAGTTGAGGGGCTAAACTGTAATTTTGGACTAGGTGGTCTGAAAAATTGTTTTCATATCATAATACTCAGTTTTGGAAACTGAGTCGATCGATCTGATCTGATCGTCTATCGGGATTATGATGAAACCACGGCAAATTAAATGAACCGGATGTTCATATGGACCTAGGTTTGACCCATGTCCATTGGGCCGGTTCAAGCCCATGTACCATCTTTAATTAGTAGAGTTGGTCTAGGGCTAGAACACAATTCACTCTCACAACCCTAGCTCCAAAATCGGCCGCCCCCTTCCTCTCCCAACCTCACGCCGCCGCCGCCGCTCACTACCGCCCGCCGCCGGTGACTTCGTGATCGGACTTGTTTCAATCAGCGTGACGAGGAGAATCCGATCATGCCAAAATCCGTCAGATCTTCTAGTGCAGATTGACAGAGGAATCGTGTTTCCGGTCGTGGACCTGATTAGACGATCTACCGCCGTCTACCTTTTGAAGTGCCGGTTTCCTTGTGAAACTGGTCGGAGCCAGGCGCCTAGACGCCAGCAAGGTAACGATCGATAAACGCCCTATGAATGGTTTATTGTATTGTTTAATGTATTGAACGTATCTCGGGGCAAAAACTTTTAACTTCCGTTGCGCCCCCGGGAAACGGGATCCGGATCCACCATTGTCGCCAACAGCAAGGATTAGGAACCAGTCGCAATGAATAGTACCAGTCGCAATGAATAGTACTTTAGAAGTGAATAGTGCAACTGCTGGAATACTACAATGGAATGCAACTGCTGGAATGAACAGTGCAACTAATGATTTTACGAAAACAACGCAACTGCTGAAATTTGACTTGATATTTGTAATATCAAACAACAACTATGCTATCAGCTGTTGCCAATCAAACCAGACTTTATACTGATTCAACTACCAACTACCGATTACATAATTATCAAATTCTGATATTACAACTACTGAAAGGAAGAACATTCATAAACATTCTTGGATTAAACTCGAATCCTCAGTATTTTAAAACATCATAAACTTTCTGGGAAACATTTGGAAGCATCAAAACATCATTTGAACCCATCTTTCTTTCCTTTTCATGTATAAATCATTTTTAAACATGAACTTTAAAAATACTGTAACATATGTTGGGGATCCGGATCCTCCCCCCGGCGAGGCAGCGGAAGAACATAGAATAAATCCGGGAGACGATCAATACGAAAAACAACAATACAAATATCGTCATTCATAGGGTGTTCAAAACGAATACCTTGGCGGCACTTGTGCCTGGCTCCAACCGGAATTACAAAAACCCGGCTCTTCTCGGTAGATTGCGGTAGATATCGCCAATCCGGTCCACGACCAGAACCGAGACTCCTTCGTCAGGCTGCACTAGAAGCACTGACGAATTCTGCACGAACGGATTCTCCTCGAAAAACTAGGCCGGAAAGATTTCCGGCGAAGTGGCGGCGGAGGGCGGCGGGCGGCGGCGGCGGCGTTCGAGAGAGGAGGGGCGGCTATAGAGATTAGGGTTAGGGTTCTTGGGAGTTGTGTCAAGTTATGTTAAGTCTAGGCTTAAGCTTAATTAAATAAGCTTGAGTGTTGGACTTGGACCGGCCCAACGGGCCCGGGCCCAACGATGAACATTAAGTTCATCTCCACCATCGAGACTTCACCGTAACTCCGATCGCCGATCAGATCGGACGGATAGACTCAGTTTCCAAAACTGAATATTATGATATGAAAAACCATTTTTCAGAACCCAGTGCAAAAAGACCGTTTTGCCCCTCAATAGCGGGAAACCCCGGTTTGACCCCTGTTGACTTTTAGGAAGTCGCACTTCCCGATATCCTCTTCTCATGCTCAATACATTGAGCTGAGTATCCGTGCGGGAATCTCGAATCTAGTACTTGTGTGACCCTCAATGGTTCAGGGATACAGCTAGCCGTGGGCCCACAACCATTGTGGCTCCGGGATCACAATTCCGAACCTGCCCAAAGGATCATGGTAAAGCGTCTAGAAACATCGCCCCATGATCCCCTAGGTATCACTGATAGTGCCTGCAAGAACCAGTCGGTCGTGGTTAGCGTACTGTACGGTCCTTTCAATCCATATATCCCGATCAGATCAACGACCATTGGTAAATCGAGAGTCGATATAGATCCGATAACTATGCATACATCTTGGAGATCGAATAGTGACATCGCGAGTGTAACTAGGTAAACACATTTACCTAAAATACTTATAGTACTCTGGCCAGAGATTTATACACTATTATCCCCTCAGATAGCATAGGATATCCACGCATGTCTGCGAGCGGTGAATCCTCGACAACGATGCATCGACTCCTACATGCATCGGGGTCTCACCCAATCCCGACGCCTTATGACCCCAAGTGAGTCGGAAAATGGGTCAAAGTGAGATGCCTATCATGTAGAGTCTCAATGACGTTTCGAGTCGTGAGGACTAATCAGTACAACCAAGACCTCGGACTTATCCACTCGACAAATGGTAACCACTTGGAAAGTCCGAACGATGGTAGTTCGATAGATCACCAGGTTACTATCTATCTGCATGCTCAGAACATCACAATGTTCCCTACCAATGAAACGTGGTACTTCGCATCACAGATACTAGTCTCGAACTCGGGCGGCCTTATCCTCATTTTGACGGCCCAATCGACTAGGAACATTTTCAGAATACACAGCGACTATTAGATGTGTTTCATGATAGCCGTCATACCCACTATCACATCTAACATACGCTTTAGTGCATTCTAGGTCTTTACTCAACGCAATTGTAAATCATTACACACATAATGAAAGTAAAGAACGCCATATAAGTAAATGCGAATATCATATATAACGACTGTTTGTACAAGAGTCTATAAAACCCACACGCCACAAGTTGGCTAGTTGGGCATCTACTCTAACAATCTCCCACTTGCCCTAAAGCCAACTACTCATCAGACGCAGTCCCATTGTTTCGCGATGTTTTTCAAACAACGGTCCAGGCAAGGGCTTCGTAAGTGGATCAGCAACTTTGTCCGCAGAGGCGACTCTCTCAACTGCTATGTCACCTCTAGCCACAATATCCCGGATTATGTGGTATTTCCTCAGTATGTGTTTGGATCTTTGGTGAGACCTAGGCTCCTTTGCTTGCGCAACGGCACCCGTGTTGTCACAGTACACCGGGACTGGATCAACTCCATTAGGAATGACGCCCAACTCTTGGACGAAATTCCTTATCCAAACGGCCTCCTTAGCAGCAGCTGATGCTGCAATGTACTCAGCCTCAGTGGTTGAATCTGCGATGGTGTCTTGCTTGGAACTCTTCCAAGAGATAGCACCACCATTCAGCATGAATACAAATCCAGAGGTTGATTTCGAATCATCCACGTCACACTGGAAGCTAGAATCAGAGTAGCCTTCCAGTTTCAGTTCACCACCCCCATAGACCATGAACATATTCTTAGTCCTTCGTAAGTAGTTAAGAATATCCTTCACAGCCTTCCTTGCAATTGGCCGGGGTTGGCCTGGTAGCGGCTCGTGACACTCAGAGCATATGCAACATCCGGTCTAGTCGAGATCATGCCATACATAATACTACCTATAGCCGAGGCATATGGTACACGTGCCATACTCTCTATCTCCTCATCAGTCTTTGGACACATAGACTTGGATAGAGTGACCCCGTGGCACATAGGTAGGTGTCCTCTCTTGGACTCTTACATAGAGAACCTCTTAAGTATGATATCGATGTAGGTGGCCTGGGTGAGTCCGAGCATCGGTCTAGATCTATCCCGATAGATCTGTATTCCAAGAATATAGGATGCTTCACCCATGTCCTTCATCGAAAATCTACCAGACAACCATACTTTAGTTGACTGCAACATTCCTACATCATTCCCAATGAGTAGAATGTCATCAACATAAAGTACGAGGAACGTCACAGCGCTTTTAACTACCTTCTTGTAAACGCATGGCTCCTCGGGATTCTTGATGAAACCAAATTCCTTAATTGTTTCATCGAATCTCAGGTTCCAACTTCGCGATGCCTGTTTGAGACCGTAGATCGATCTCTGAAGCTTGCATACCTTATGCTCGCTTCCAACAGATGTGAAACCCTCAGGCTGCATCATATAGATCTCTTCCTTAATGTTTCCATTAAGGAACGCAGTTTTCACATCCATTTGCCATATCTCATAGTCGTACCATGCGGCTAT
>KV018646.1:223781-234476 GCA_001598015.1 Dorcoceras hygrometricum
TTCGTAGGAGCAGAACGCTTCTTGCTCTTGCTTCTGGGTCCCTTCTTCGCAGAGGAAGAAGAACCCAGAAGGAGGACGGGTTTGTCCTTCTTTATAGTCCCTTCAAACACTACAAGCATGTTCACCACCTCTTCAAGAGTGGCTTCCAGCTTGTTCATGTTGAAGTTGACCACAAAGGGGTCAAATGCAGCGGGTAGCGAGAGGAAAAGTACATCCACAGACAGCTCATGTGGAAGTGCGATATCAAGGCCCGACAGCTTTTCAACGAGCCCAATCATACGAATCCCATGCTCGCGGACCGAAGTCCCATCGCGCATGCGGCTCGTCATCAGCTCCTTGACAGCCGTGAACCTCTCATGTCGAGAGTTCTCCCCGTACAGTTCCTTGAGATGAAAAAGTATGGCAGAGGCATACTTTGTCTTCTCAAAGCGCCGTTGCATTTCATTGGACATCGATGCTATCACATAGCATCGAGCTTTAACCTCGTCGTCACGCCATTGGTTAAGCGTAATCAGCTCCTCAGGTCTGATATCGGCAGGGGTTTCCTCCGGAGGACACTTCTCTATCGTATAGAGAAGCTTCTCCGAAGCCAGTACAAGATTAAGGTTGTGGAGCCAGTCTTGATAGTTAAGACCAGTGAACCTGTTGCTATCCAGTATAGCAGCAAGCGGGTTTTTCATCGAAACCATTTTATAGCAGTTATACTGAAAAGAAAACAGACATGCATTACTGACTATATAAAAATAAACGCTAAGACATAAAAAATGGTCTTTAGTTTTATGAATTACCCTCCCACTATTTTAACGATTTCACCACCCTCTAATGAAATCGAGAAAACAGGTTTCTTTAGTGGGTACATGGAGCCCAATCAAGCGACCAGGGACCCGAATAATTTAGCCATCCATGACCCCCAAAAGGTAGTTTCCGATTGCAGCCGGTGCAACCTCCATGTATTCACCTCACGTCCAGTAAGGGCCCAATAAAATGACGCCGTTTACTATCACGTGTCAAGATTGACCCATCAATGTTGAGTCGTGAAGGACGCTCCCCTTAACGTCCCCAATAATATGAGCCAATGTTAAAGGGAGTTCCAACCGACTCACAACATTTGTCAATGACGTGGACAGCTTTCCGGCATACATGACCCCCTCAATAATATGAGCCGGGTCATGTATACGGGTAGCATCGACGTACACCCATTGTTGATGGAAGGTAGGGTTAATTTAAACAATTTTAAATACCCTTTAGTTTATCGAATAAACATTTAATCTTGATATAAGTTTTAAATCAAATTTAAAACGAGGGATTTTATTTTGAAAAACATTTTGGTCTCATGCATATTTAAATCTAATTTAAAACATGCAAAAACATGCGGATTCATTTAATCTATATATCAACATATATAAAGTAAACATTGGGATGATCGATCGCGAGAGCTATGCGGTCCGTGGTGTTGGGGATCCGGATCCGCCCCCGGCGAGGCAGCGGAAGAACAATAAACAGAGAACCGGGAGGCGATCAATACGGAGAACAATTCTATATGAATCGTATTTTGCCGATAAAACAAATTTTAATCAACAAAATCATATTTTATTACAAAATCATATTTCATAATTAAAATCATATTTTACTAATTTTAATTGTATCAATATTGGGTTTAAAACAATTTTAGGCCCAAAAACTTAAAATTTCAAAATCGATCAAAACCGGGCCCGACATCGCATATCGGCCCGAGAACTTCACGGGCTGCCCGGGACAGGCCCAAACCAAAACCTAGAAGAAATCAGACCAGCCGTCGTGACATCGCCGGAGACTCGCCGGAGCGGCGGCCGGCCGGCGGCGCCGCCGCCACCAAAACGAACGGCGACAGCGTGCGAGACGCCGCGCCAAGGCGACGCAAAACCGTGCCCAAATCGCGCGCAGCCGCCGCGCGCCCAGCGAGCTTCCAGCGTCGACCTGAAGCGCCTCTTCGTTCGACCAGCGTCGCACGTCGTGGCACAACATGCAGCGGCAGCGATCGGCCACCGTCGCGCATGGAGCATCGGCATGAAGCGCGACCAGCGCGCGATTCCTCCGCATCCAGCAGTGCGCAACTTCGCGCAAGCCTCACGCAAACCTTGGCTGGCGACGTGCGACGATTGCATGTGGAGTAGCGGCCATGAGTCGGCGGCCGTGCGCAACGAGTGCGCAGCCCTATCGCGCGGCTTCGCGCGCGCTCGCGCATGCATGTGGACGCCGTCGCACGCGGCGGCCGGAGGTTTGAGACGCCAAAAATTCGGTTTTTCGATTCTGAAAAATAAGATGTTAGACACAATTATGGCATAATCGTATGATCAGATCCGAAAAACACTGGCTCTGATACTACTGTTGGCGATCCGTATCCGCCCCCCGGCGAGGCAGCGGAAGAACATAGAATAAAAGCCGGGAGATGATCAATACGAAAAACAAAAATACAAATATCGTCATTCATAGGGTGTTCAAAACGAATACCTTGGCGGCACTTGTGCTTGGCTCCAACCGGAATTACAAGAACCCGGCTCTTCTCGGTAGATTGCGGTAGATATCGCCAATCCGGTCCACGACCAGAACCGAGACTCCTTCGTCAGGCTGCACTAAAAGCTCTGACGAATTCTGCACGAACGGATTCTCCTCGAAAAACTAGGCCGGAACGATTTCCGGCGAAGCGGCGGGCGGCGCACGGCGGCGGCGGCGTTCGAGAGAGGAGGGGCGGCTATAGAGATTAGGGTTAGGGTTCTTGGGAGTTGTGTGAAGTTATGTTATGTCTAGGCTTAAGCTTAATTAAATAAGCTTGAGTGTTGGACTTGGACCGGCCCAACGGGCCCGGGCCCAACGATGAACATTCAGTTCATCTCCACCACCGAGACTTCACCGTAACTCCGATCGCCGATCAGATCGGACGGATCGACTCAGTTTCCAAAACTGAATATTATGATCTGAAAAACCATTTTTCAGAACCCCAGTGCAAAAAGACCGTTTTGCCCCTCAACAGCGGGAAACCCCGGTTTGACCCCTGTTGACTTTTAGAAAGTCGCACTTCCCGATATCCTCTTCTCATGCTCAATACATTGAGCTGAGTATCCGTGCGGAAATCTCGAATCTAGTATTTGTGTGACCCTCAATGGTTCAGGGATACAGCTAGCCGTGGGCCCACAACCATTGTGGCTCCGGGATAACAATTTCGGACCTGCCCAACGGATCATGGTAAAGCGTCTAGCAACATCGCCCCATGATCCCCTAGGTATCACTGATAGTGTCTGCAAGAACCAGTCGGTCGTGGTTAGCGTACAGTACGGTCCTTTCAATCCATATATCCCGATCAGATCAACGACCATTGGTAAATCGAGAGTCGCTATAGATCCGATAACTATGCATACATCTTGGAGATCGAATAGTGACATCACGAGTGTAACTAGGTAAACACATTTACCTAAAACACTTCTAGTACTCTGGCCAAAGATTTATACACTATTATCCCCTCAGATAGCATAGGATATCCACGCATGTCTGCGAGCTGTGAATCCTCGACAACGATGCATCGACTCCTACATGCATCGGGGTCTCACCCAATCCCGACGCCTTATGACCCCAAGTGAGTCGGCAAACGGGTCAAAGTGAGACTCCTATCATGTAGAGTCTCAATGACGTTTCGAGTCGTGAGGACTAATCAGTACAACCAAGACCTCGGACTTACTCGACAAATGGTAACCGCTTGGAATGTCCGAACGAGGGTAGTTCGATAGATCACCAGGTCACTATCTATCTGCATGCTCAGAACATCACAATGTTCCCTACCAATTGAAACGTGGTATTTCGCATCGCAGATACTAGTCTCGAACTCGGGCGGCCTTATCCTCATTTTGACGGCCCAATCGACTAGGAACATGTTCAGAATACACAGCGACTATTAGATGTGTTTCATGATAGCCGTCATACCCACTATCACATCTAACATACGCTTTAGTGCATTCTAGGTCTTTACTCAACGCAATTGTAAATCATTACACACATAATGAAAGTAAAGAACGCCATATAAGTAAATAAGAATATCATATATAAAGACTGTTTGTACAAGAGTCTATAAAACCCACACGCCACAAGTTGGCTAGTTGGGCATCTACTCTAACAACATATAGGCAAGGAGACTCAAAAAACATCAATATATGCTTTAAATGGTGAGTCAAGAATAAATTTTTTTTACTTGCCTTAAACGAAGCTTTGTAACAGCAACCGATTCCTGTAGAAATCTTCTCCTTTAAGCAACGCACGAACTTCTCTAGAAAATATTTTGAAGAACACTAAAGATTTTCTTTGCAAATGATAAGGATCTTGCTTTCAAAACAGGTTTTTATATGAAAGGAATTAGTGGCGAGCTACTTGTGAAATTAAGCATGACACACTTATAAAATTTTTTTGAAATTCCATTCCTCTCATTTTAATTTGTAAAACACCAAACCTTTTTCAAAAGAAATCATTTGTCCTCCTTAAAGATATTCTCAATCCCTTTAAAACTGCTCGTGCATCACCCTTGGAGTCATCCACTGAAACCAGCTGCGTCACATCTATTTTTCTGAAATCATTGAAATCAGACAATGCATAACATTTCAACATGCCATTTTAAATCTATAAAATGAACAAAATGCGTAATGTGGTCCTATGGATTTTTGGGGCGTTACAACTCTATCCTCCTTATTGAAATTTCGTCCTCGAAATTTACGTACCAAATAGATAAGGGTAAATACTTAGCATATCAGTTTCTGTTTCCCATGTTGCTTCTCGCTCCGACTGATTAGTCCATTGTATCTTAACCATTGGAATGCTACGGTTTCTTAACCTTCTAATTTTTCGGAGGAGAATTCTTTCTGGTCGCTCTTCATAGCTCAAATCTGGTGCTAATTGGGTTGGTTCATGACTTAGCACATGCGAAGGATTGGGAACGTATTTCCTCAAAGCTGATACATGAAAAACATTATGTACTGCTGACAGCTGCGGTGGCAGTGTTAATCGATAGGCTAATGTTCCTATCTTCTCCAAAATCTCATATGGTCCAATATACCTTGGACTCAACTTTCCCTTCTTTCCAAAACGCATAACTCCTTTCATTGGAGCTATTCTCAAAAATACGTGATCACCTATCTCAAATTCAGTTCCCTTCTTCGATTATCTGCATAATTTTTCTGTCGATTTTGAGCAGCTTTCATTCTTTCTCTTATTTTTCTAACAGCTGCTGCTGTTTGCTCCACTACGTCCGGCCTAAACCAGCTCTTTCACCAACTTCATCCCA
Organism: Dorcoceras hygrometricum; assembly: GCA_001598015.1. Taxonomy (NCBI): domain Eukaryota; kingdom Viridiplantae; phylum Streptophyta; class Magnoliopsida; order Lamiales; family Gesneriaceae; genus Dorcoceras; species Dorcoceras hygrometricum. The sequence continues at coordinate 229,084 of KV018646.1, forward strand.
ATGAAGTGGTGTCCTAAACTTTCGGCCGTAGAGTGCTTCATAGGGAGCCATTTGAATCGAATCTTGGAAACTGTTATTATAGGCAAACTCTACCAATGGCAATTTCAAATCCCAACTTTCTGAAAAATCCACAATACAAGCCTTGAGCAAGTCTTCTAAAATCTGAATCACCCTTTCTGATTGTCCATCAGTCTGGGGGTGAAACGCAGTACTGAATGTCAGATTTGTACCCATAGCTTTATGTAGACTTTTCCAAAATGCTGATGTAAACTTAGGATCTCTATCTGATACAATAGAAATTGGAACACCATGTAGCCTCACTATTTCCTTAACATATAAATCTGCGTATCTGCTCACCTCATATGTTGTTTTGACTGGTAAGAAATGAGCAGACTTAGTGAGTCTATCAATTATAACCCAGATGGAGTTATATCCTTGACAAGTCCTTGGTAATCCAGTTATAAAATCCATCGCTATACATTCCCACTAACATTCTGGAATAGGCAGTGGTTTTAATAATCCAGCCGGTCGCTGATGTTCAGCCTTCACAACTGACACGTCAAACATTCAGCCACAAATCTAGCAACATCCCTCTTCATTCCTGGACACCAGTACTGTTATAGTAGATGCCCAACTAGCCAACTTGTGGCGTGTGCGTTTTATTGACTCTTGTACATGACAATCTTTATTTATGAAATTCGCATTTATTTATGGCATTCTTTATCTTCATTATGATTATAATGTTAACAATTGTGTTGGATAAATACTAAGAATGCACCATAGTGTATATTAGATGTGATAGTGGATATGATGGCTATCATGAAACACATCTAATAGTCACTGTGTATTGTGAATTCGTTCCTAGTCGATTGGGCCATCAAAATGAGGATAAAGCCGCCTGAGCTTTAGACTAGCATCTGTTATGTGAAGTACCATGTTTCATTGGTAGGAAACATTGTGATGTTCTGAGCATGCAGATGGATAGTGACCTGGTGATCTATCGAACTACCCTCGTTCGGACTTTCCAAGTGGTTACCATTTGTCGAGTGGATAAGTCCGAGGTCTTGGTTGTATGGATTAGTCCTCACTTCTCGAAACGTCATTGAGACTCTACATGATAGGCGCCTCACTTTAACCCGTTTGCCGACTCATTTGGGGTCATTAGGCGGCGGGATTGGGTGAGGTCCCGATGCATGTAGGATTCGATGCTTCGTTGTCGAGGATTCACCGCTCGCTTTCATGCGTGGATATCCTATGCTATCTGAGGAGACAATAGTGTATGAATCTCTGGCCAGAGTTTTAACGACCGGGCTTTTCTCAAAAGAAATTTAGAAATTTGGGGTTCGAATTGAAAGACCCAAAAATTTCAATCTAAATAAACATAAAAGTCGTTACTAAATTCTGGACTAATTGTGAATAAACACAATTCGTTGCTGCTGAAATGCGGAACAATTGAAACAATGAAGTGAGCGGAAGTAAAATCAGCTGATAAACATTTTTCATAGCAAACGGAAGAAATCAGCAGGTAGGGTATATAAAACATGGAACTAAATCCTCTGCTGATCTTATAACATACGCTGAACAGATATACCAGCTGATGAAAATACGAAGGAACTAGCATATCTCTTGACACCACAAGTTCACACAGATTTCTACAAAATGAGAAACTAGAAATCTGCTAACATACATAACTATAACTAAAGTTCTGTACATCAAAACAAAAGCTGAAAAGAACAATGGAAGACGTCCACGATAAACACATCCTCCCTTTCTGATCATCTCCCTCCAGCACCTACTGCTGATTACCTGCACTCAATGAAAACTAGTGAGCCAAAGGCTCAGCAGGTAAATCTGGAATAGCAAAAATCATGCAATAGAACTGAAACTTGAATCTGGAATCTGAATACATACGGAAATCTGAAAATCTGCGTACGCTTTGAAATGAACAAGCGCACTAACATATATCTATATCTGAGAATTCTGAAAGAACTGAAAGCATAACACATAATCAAATTCTGAAAACATTTTCTTTAAACATATCTCGAGCTGTGACTAAAATCACATTTGCGCTCTTCTGAAATTATGACAACACTTTAAACATTTTGGTCCAATTCGCTTGATCAAACTCCTGATATCAGTTTCTAGCACTATGGCTCATGGTGAAGGGATATATAGATCCGTCGACCTATACACCTGATCCTTCCTCTGTTGAAAGGGCATACGGTTCGTCAGCCGCACACTCACCTTTCCTCTGGGGACCCTCTTAGTTGTCATAACTTAAAACATTTTCTAAAACATCGTTCTGCTCTTTCTTTTCTTTCTAAAATCTGTTTTCTTTCTCTCTTGCACGAATTACTGGTTTTCTCTTGTCTAATGATGTTCTGGAACTGTAAATGATTTCTCTGTAAGGCTTGCGAAAATGAAAACTGAATAAAAAGGCTACTTGAATCTGTCAGTTAAATCGAATACAATCTTGGAAATGATTCTGAATTGAATAAAGAATCGAATTCTGAAATTTCGTTATCTGTTGAAGAAAACGAAGAATGAACAGTATCAGTCGCAAGACTAATACCAGCTGAATGAACTGTACCAGTCGCAATGAATAGGAATCAGTCGCAAGACAAGAATCCAGTCGCGAAGTCTTTAAACAAATGCAAAGTGAAACGATGTCTTTAGCACTTAAACCAGTCGCTACAACCAGTCGCTACAACAAGTCGCTACAACCAGTCGCTACAACCAGTTGCTACAACAAGTCGCTACAACCAGTCGCTACAACCAGTCGCTACAACCAGTCGCTACGAACTATACTTAAAACAATAAAGCAACTGCTGAAATATCAAAATGGAATGCATCTGCTGGTAAACAGTGCATCTGCTGAATTTACGAAAGTAATGCATCTGCTGAATACTAGTAGCTGATGAAAAAACTACCAACTGAAGGCAAACTATCAACTAATGAACAAATTACCAGCTGCTGAACAAATTACCAGCTGATGAACAGCTATCAATTGACGAATGAACTATCAGCTGCTGAACAATAAAACTAACACAACAGCTGCATGAAATAGTGCAACTGCTGATCGCAACTACTGAACTTAAACAATACAATAGCTGAAACCTATACTTAGAATATTTTCGACAAAGCAAAATCAGCAGTGGTATAAGAACCAGCTCTCATACTTAACATGTAGATAACCATGAACTACGAAGGTTACCTTTGTCTGAAGAATTCAAAATATCTGAAGAAATTTCTGGAAATGATCGAATAAGCTACTTGTAAGCTACTTCGATGGAATTTCTGAAGAAAACTTAAGAACTAACTAAAAGAACATCATCAAACCATTTTCTGTAAACTTTCTGGATTAAAATCACAGTAAAACGAAACTCTTTGAAAGTATTTTGTTCGGCTTCTTGAGAGAGAGCACCGCTTTATATGATTTGATTTTGAAAGTAAGGATGCATGAATCAGCTTAAGATCCTATTTATATGATTTGTAAATGCCTAAGGAAGAAACGCATTCAATTCAATATGCCAAATTCTGAAAGAAGCGTGATCTGTTTTAAACCAAATAATGCATATGAAAACCGAACAGTTTTAGTTAAAACAAAGGATTCGATTGGCTTGTAGGAATTGTTTAGACATCTACTGTAATTGCATTCCTGCTATCTGTAATTTAGCTCTCAAAACAATACATAGATAAAATCTGAAACTCGATTAATCAAGAGTTGAATATAATAGCATTGTAATCCCTCAATCTCATATCTTTCTAGTTTGTGGACTTCTAAAAGATCTGGTCGTTACATTCTACCCCCTTAAAAGAATTTCGTCCCCGAAATTCACTTACTTGAAGAAATCTGGGTAGCTTTTCTACAAGTCATAATCGTCTTCCCACATAATTTCTCTTTCAGTGTGACTTACCCACTGCATCTTAATCAAGGGATAGTTCTATTCTTTAACTTACGGTTTTCTCTTAAAAGAATCTTTACTAAAACTTCTTCATAATATAAATCTAACGCTACTTAAACAGGTTCTTATCTGAGCATCTAATTCTACTATAAGAGGCGCATCGATGAAATGAAATCAGACGCAACAAATTGGAACAATATTTGGAAACGAAACAAATTTCTACTGTTCATGAGTAGTGTTGAAAGAAACCTGCTGGGATTAATAGTAACCAGCTGCAAGGTCTTTTACTAACAACAAACGTATTAATTAAAACGATGCCGTTGCGAACAACATGAATACAACTGCTGGATACAACGATATAATGCAACTGCTGGAAATGAACTGTGCAGCTTCTGGTCATAACAATGAAATGCAAGTGATGAAAAATGAACTTTGGTGCTGCAACATCAAAAGACAGCTACGCTATCAGCTGTTGTCTATCAAACCAGACACTGATTCGACTAACAACTACCGATTACATAGCGTCAAGTTCCGATGTTACCATTCACCGGAAGATGAACAATTCTAAACATACGGGAACTAAATTCGAACTCAAAAGGATCTAAACACAGTACTCTACTTATTTTTCTTATAAGCTAGATATCAATTTCTTAACAAACCTATCTGATAAAAAATACAAGTTGACCAGAATCTAACAATGCTAAGGTAAACATACGGGAAACAAATTCTTACCCGTCGCCGCTGAGGTATCTGCTAGGGTTTCTGCAGCTGTCATTAAGTAAACTCTACCGGTGATGAGTGGTCGCTTCTGGGAACACTCCCTAGACATATGGCTTGGCTTACCACAATTATAACACACTTTCTGGCCAAAAAGACACTGGCCTGAATGATTTTTCTTACAGGTTGGACATGGAGGCATAGTTCCTGAATTAGGAACAGCAGAGATAGGCTGAACAACTAAGGGTTCTTTTTCTTGAGACTCCTGCTGGTTATTATTGGTTTCTTATTTTTCCTACGGTCCTTCTGCTGAAAAGCTTGTCTTTTCAATTGTCTCTCTTCTTCTATTATTTTCCAGTCTTGTTCTGCCCGTAGGGCCTTATTCACAGCTGATCTATAATCTACGGGTTCTGCCAATCTAACATCATGTCTAATCATCGGCTTCAACCCATCAACAAAATGTTCTAGCTTCATATCTACATTTGTCCCAATTAAAGGAACAAAATAACAACCTCTCTCAAACTTACGGACATAATCTCGCATACACATCTCTCCCTGCTTAAGAGTTAAAAACTCACTACGCAACTGCTGTCTTACATCTGCTGTAAAGTATTGTTCATAAAATACTCTCTTAAACTCTCCCCAAGTAAGAATTTCCAAGTCTACTGTTAACTTGGCTCCTTCCCACCATATCATGGCATCTCCTCTCAGCATGTAAATCGCACACCGAGGTCTTTCTTGTTCAGTCAGTTGCAAATAATCAAAAATCAC
>KV018646.1:240254-254631 GCA_001598015.1 Dorcoceras hygrometricum
ATGTATGCCGGAAAGCTGTACACGTCATTGACACTCGTTGTGAGTCGGTTGGAACTCCCTTTAACGTTGGCTCATATTATTGGGGACGTTAAGGGGACCGTCCTTCACGACTCAACATTGATGGGTCATCTTGACACGTGATAGTAATCGGCGTCATATTATCTGGCCCATACTGGACGTGAGGTAAATACATGGAGGTTGCACCGGTTGCAATTGGATTCTACCTTTTGGGGGTCATGGTTGGCTGATATTATTCGGGACCATGATCGCTCGATTGAACTCTGTGTACCCACTAAGGAAACTTGTTTTCTCGATTTCATTAGAGGGTGGTGAAATCGTTAAAATAGTGGGAGGGTAATTCATAAAACTAAATGACCTTGTTTTATGTCTTAGCGTTTTTCACATATAGTTAGTAATGCATGTCTGTTTTTCTTTTTACAGTATAAACTGCTTATAATGTCTTCGATCAAAAACCCACTCGCTGCTATACTGGATAGCAACAAGTTCACCGGTCTGAACTACCAAGACTGGCTTTGCAACCTCAACATTGTGTTGGCTTCGGAAAAACTTCTCTATACGATAGAGAAGAGCCCTCCGAAGGAAGCCCCTGCAGATATCAGCCCTGAGGAGCTGACTACGCTTAAACAATGGTGGGACGACGAGCTTAAGACTCGATCCTATGTGATGGCATCGATGTCCAACGAAATGCAACGGCGCTTTGAGAAGACGAAGTATGCTGCTGACATACTCTTTCATCTTAAGGAAATGTATGGGGAGAACTCTTGACATGGGAGGTTCACCACTGTCAAGGAGCTTATGACGAGCCGCATGCGCGATGGGACTTCGGTCCACGAGCATGGGGTTCGTATGATTGGGATCGTTGAAAATTTGGCGGGCCTTGATATCACACTTCCACACGAGCTGTCTGTGGATGTGCTTCTCCTCTCACTACCCGCTGCATTCGACCCCTTTGTGGTCAACTTCAACATGAACAAGCTGGCAGCCACCCTCGAAGAGGTGGTTAACATGCTGGTCGTGTTCAAGGGGACCATAAAGAAGGACAAGCCCGTCCTCCTTATGGGCTCTTCTTCCTCTGCGAAGAAGGGGCCCAAACTCAAGGGTAAGAAGCGTTCTGCCCCTGCATAGGAGGAAAAGCCCACTAAGAAGCCCAAGGCAAATACTTTCAAGCCAAACAAGACCGAGGATGTTTTCCACCACTGTCACAAGCCTGGGCATTGGAGGAGGAACTGTAAGGAGTACCTCGAGCAGTTACAAACTGCAAAAGGTATGTTCTATATCGAAATAAATATGTCTCTTAATTCGACTTCTTGGGTACTTGATACCGGGTGTGGATCTCATATCTGCAATGATTTGCAGGTGATGACAAGAAGCCGACGTCTTAGAGAGGGTGAGACCCACTTGAGGCTGGGCAATAGAGCAAGAGTTGCTGCAGTAGCTATAGGATATGTTTATTTATTTCTGTCTTCAGATTTTAAGTTTTTATTGAGAAACGTTTTATTTGTTCCCGAGTTAATAAAGAACATTATTTCTGTTTCTATGTTTGATAGTGATGGATATTCTTGTATGTTAGCTAATTCGATTTGCAGTATATACAAGAATGAATGTTTAATTGGAACTGGGGAACGCGAAAACGATTTATACACCTTAAAATTAAAAGAAGTTCCAACTCGCGATGTGTAAACACATACAACAACAATTAAAAGGAAAAGCGATAACTTGAACCCAGCACAAATTTGGCACGCTAGGCTAGGTCATATTCCCTAAGTAGGATGAACAAGTTAGTTAGGAGTGACATGTTTGATTTGTCAGACATTAACTCCCTACCGACTTGTGAATCTTGTCTCAAGGGAAAGATGACTAAACAACCCTTAAAGGGCAAGCCTGAACGTGCGCAAGGCCTATTGGATTTGATCCATACTGATGTGTATGGTCCACTTAGCATTGGTACTAAGTACGGTCACACATACTTCATCACCTTTATCGATGATTACTCTAGGTATGGATACTTGTACTTAATGAAGCACAAGTCTGAATCCTTTGAAAGGTTCAAAGAATTCAAGGCTGAAGTAGAAAATCAATTAGGCAAAAGTATTAAAGCACTTCGATCCAATCGAGGTGGTGAATACTTGAGTGCTGAATTTCAAGACTATCTAAGAGAGAATGGGATTCTCTCGTAGTGGACCCCTCCGGCCACACCACACCTCAATGGTGTGGCGGAGCGTCGTAATCGAACCCTGATGAACATGGTTCGATCTATGATGAGCTTCACTGAGCTTCCTACCTCGTTTTGGGGCTATGCGCTTGAAACGGCGGTAATGTTGTTGAACAATGTCCACACCAAGGCAGTGGATAAGACTCCATATGAGATATGGATGGGCAAACCGCCCAAATACTCATTTATGAGGATTTGGGGATGTCCTGCTTACGTGAAGCAGACAGTGGGAGATAAGCTGGATACTAGATCCATCTTATGCTACTTCATTTGGTATCCAAAGAATTCTATTAAAATAGTAGAACTCGAAGAGGTTCGAGAACCAACTGAAGTACCAAGTGAAACTACCGCACCTCAAGAGTCGGTACAAGAAATGGTCGCACCTAGGAGATCCGAAAGGGTTCTTAGGGCTCCTGAAAGATATGGTTTCCTCCTTGAAGATGATCAGGGTGATCAAGTTATTGGATGTGATCCAAGAACCTTCAAGGAGGCGATTTCCGATGCTGATTCTAGTTTATGGCTTGAAGCAATGCAGTCTGAGATTGACTCAATGCATGCGAACCAAGTTTGAACTCTAGTTAATTCTCCCGAAGGAATTGTTCCTATTGGGTGTAAATGGATATACAAGAGGAAACTTGGGCCTGATGGTAAGGTATTGACCTACAAGGCGCGACTGGTCGCGAAAGGTTACACTCAAAGGCAAGGTGTTGACTATGATGAAACCTTTTCACAAGTCGCAATGTTCAAGTCAATTAGAATATTACTTGCCATAGCAGCATGGTACGACTATGAGATATGGCAAATGGATGTGAAAACTGTGTTCCTTAATGGAAACATTAAGGAAGAGATCTATATGACGCAGCCTGAGGGTTTCACATCTGTAGGAAGTGAGCATAAAGTATGCAAACTTCAGAGATCGATCTACGGTCTCAAACAAGCATCGAGGAGTTGGAACCTGAGATTCGATGAAACAATTAAGGAATTTGGTTTCATCAAGAATCCCGAGGAGCCATGTGTATATAAAAAGATAGTTAAAAGCGCTGTGACATTCCTTGTACTTTATGTTGATGACATTCTACTCATTGGGAATGATGTAGGAATGCTGCAGTCAACTAAAGTATGGTTGTATAGTAGATTCTCAATGAAGGACATGGGTTAAGCATCCTATATTCTTGGAATACAGATCTATTGGGATAGATCGAAAAGGATGCTCGGACTCACCCAAGCTACCTACATCGATACCATACTTAAGCGGTTCTCTATGGAAGATTCCAAGAGAGGACACCTACCTATGTGCCACGGGGTCACTCTATCTAAGTCTATGTGTCCGAAGACTGATGAGGAGATAGAGAGTATGACACGTGTGCCATATGCCTCGGTAATAGGTAGTATTATGTATGGCATGATCTCAACTAGACCGGATGTCGCATATGCTATGAGTGTCACGAGCCGCTACCAGGCCAACCCCGGCCAATTGCATTGGAAGGCTGTAAAGGATATTCTTAAGTACTTAAGAAGGACTAAGAATATGTTCATGGTCTATGGGGGTGGTAAACTGAAATTGGAAGGCTATACTGATTCTAGCTTCCAATGTGACGTGGATGATTCGAAGTCAACCTTTGGATTTGTATTCATGCTCAATGGTGGTGCTGTCTCTTGGAAAAGTTCCAAGCAAGAGACCATCGCGGATTCAACCACTGAGGCTGAGTACATTGCAGCATCAGCTGCTGCTAAGGAGTCGGTTTGGATAAGGAATTTCGTCCAAGAGTTGGGCGTCATTCCTGATGGAGTTGGTCCAGCCCCGGTGTACTGCGACAACACGGGTGCCGTTGCGCAAGCAAAGGAGCCTAGGTCTCACCAAAGATCCAAACATATACTGAGGAAATACCACATAGTTCGGGATATTGTGGTTAGAGGTGACATAGCAGTTGAGAGAGTCGCCTCTGCGGACAACATTGCTGATCCACTTACAAAGCCCTTGCCTGGACCGTTGTTTGAAAAACATCGCGAAACAATGGGACTGCGTCTGATGAGTAGTTGGCTATAGGGCAAGTGGGAGATTGTTAGAGTAGATGCCCAACTAGCCAACTTGTGGCGTGTGGGTTTTATTGATCTTGTACATGACAATCTTTATTTATGAAATTCGCATTTATTTATGGCATTCTTTATCTTCATTATGATTATAATGTTAACAATTGTGTTGGATAAAGACCAAGAATGCACCATAGTGTATGTTAGATGTGATAGTGGATATGATGGCTATCATGAAACACATCTAATAGTCACTGTGTATTCTGAATTCGTTCCTAGTCGATTGGGCCGTCAAAATGAGGATAAGGCCGCCCGAGCTTGAGACTAGCATCTGCGATGTGAAGTACCATGTTCATTGGTAGGGAACATTGTGATGTTCTGAGCATGCAGATGGATAGTGACCTGGTGATCTATCGAACTACCCTCGTTTGGACTTTCCAAATGGTTACCATTTGTCGAGTGGATAAGTCCGAGGTCTTGGTTGTACTGATTAGTCCTCACTACTCGAAAATTCATTGAGACTCTACATGATAGGCGCCTCACTTTGACCCGTTTGCCGACTCATTTGGGGTCATTAGGCGGTGGTATTGGGTGAGGTCCCGATACATGTAGGAGTCGATGCTTCGTTGTCGAGGATTCACCGCTCGCTTTCATGCGTGGATATCCTATGCTATCTGAGGAGACAATAGTGTATGAATCTCTGGCAGAGTACTGGATGTGTTTTAGGTAAATGGGTTTGCCTAGTAACACTCGTGATGTCACTATTCGTTCTCCAAGATGTATGCATAGTCATCGGATCTTTAGCGACTCTCGATTTACCAATGGTCGTTGTTCTGATCGGGATATATGTATTGAACGGACCGTACTGTACGCTAACCACGACCAACTGGTTCTTGCAGGCACTATCAGTGATACCTAGGGGATCATGGGGCGATGTTTCTAGGCGCTTTACCATGATCCGATGGGCAAGTCCGAAATTGTGATTTCGGAGTCACAATGGTTGTGGGCCCACGGCTAGCTGTATCCCTGAACCATATAGGGTCACACAAGTACTGGATTCATGATTCCCGCAGGGAAACTGAGCTCAATGTGTTGAGCATAGGACGAGGATTTTGGGGAGTGCGACTTTCTAAAAGTCAACAGGGGTCAAATTGCGATTTCCTGAAGTTGAGGGGCTAAACTGCTATTTTGGGCTAGATAATCTGAAAAATTGTTTTTCACATCATAACATTCTATTTTGGAAACTTATTCGATCGGTCTGATCTGATTGTCGATCGGAGTTATGATGAAACCGCAGTGATTTAAATTAACCGAATGTTCATATGGACCAGGGCCTGACCCAAGTCCAATGGGCCGGTTCAAGCCCATCATAGGTCTATATGTTGATATGACCTACGACTTTAATCAAAACACTAGAACACAACCCTAGACCAAAAATCGGCCGCCCATCCTCTCCCAGTTTTACACATCATAACATTCTATTTTGGAAACTTATTCGATCGGTCTGATCTGATTGTCGATCGGAGTTATGATGAAACCGCAGTGATTTAAATTAACCGAATGTTCATATGGACCAGGGCCTGACCCAAGTCCAATGGGCCGGTTCAAGCCCATCATAGGTCTATATGTTGATATGACCTACGACTTTAATCAAAACACTAGAACACAACCCTAGACCAAAAATCGGCCGCCCATCCTCTCCCAAACCTCACGCCGCCGCCGGCCACCTCCAAGCGCCGCCGCCGCCGCCACACCGCCTCCCGCCGCCGGTGACTTCGTGATTGGACTTGTTTCGATCAGCGTGACGAGGAGAATTTGTTCATGCTAAAATCCATCAGATCTTCTAGTGCAGGCTGACGGATGAATCACGTTTCCGGTCGTGGACCTGATTAGACGATCTACCGCCGCCTACATTTCAAGAGCCAGAATTCCCTGTGAATCTGGTTGGAGCCAGGCGCCTAGACGCCAGCAAGGTAACAATCGATAAACATCCTATGAATGGTTTATTGATTAGTTTTAATGTATTTAACATATCTCGGGGCAAAACTTTAACTTCCGCTGCGCCCCCGGGAAATGGGATCCGGATCCGCCATTGTCGCCAACAAGTACAACTGCTGGAGGTCCTTATACACTTTCGTACTTCCTGGATGTACTGAATATGGAGCTGTATGAGCTTCTTTCAAAAGTTCAGCTCTTAAATCATCTACTTGAGGTACCCAGATTCTGCCCATAAACCTAACAATTCCAACTTCTGAAAAATAAAGGTTTCTGCCGCTTTCTTTATCTTGCTTAACACATTTCTTCAATTGTTCATCTTGCAGCTGACCTTATCGAATTTGGTCTATCAAATTTGATCTTACTGAGAGGTTTGCTAAAATCATATTACTGCTACTGCTGGACACTATTTCAAGTCCAAACTTTTCAATATCAGCTGCCAACAGCTTCTGGACAATCAGCTGAGCTAATCCAACAGATTTCCTGCTTAGAGCATCAGCTACCACATTTGCTTTTCCTGAGTGATAGCTGATCGTACAGTCGTAATCTTTAACCAGCTCCAACCATCACCTCTGCCTCATATTCAATTCTTTCTGGGTAAATAAGTATTTCAAACTCTTGTGATCTGTAAATATCTCACACTTCTCCCCATATAGATAATGTCTCCATATCTTAAGGGAAAAGACAACAGCTGCCAGTTCCAAATCATGCGTTGGGTAATTCTTCTCTTGATCCTTCGGCTTTCTAGATTCATATGATATGACTTTAGGATCCTGCATCAACACAGCTCCTAGTCCCAATTTAGAAGCATCTGTATAAATTACAAACCTTCCTTGATCAGTTGGCATCTTCAACACAGGTGCTTCAATCAGTGCTTGCTTCATTTTGTCAAAACTGTTTTGACATTCAACTGCCAGTTATACTTCACCTGTTTTCTTGTTAACGTAGTCAAGGGAACAGCTATCTTAGAGAATCCTTGGATAAATCTCCTATAATATCCAGCTAAACCCAAGAAAATCCATATCTCTGCAACATTCTTTGGTACTGGCCAGTCGCGGACAGCTTCTACTTTAGCTGGGTCGACTTCTATTCCATCCTTAGAAATTATATGACCTAAGAACGATATTTTCTCCAACCAAAACTCGCATTTGCTGAATTTAGCAAACAACTGCTTATCTTTCAAATCTGAAGTACTGTTCTAAGTGTTGAACATGCTTCATGTCGTGTTAACTAGAACTCGTAATGGCCATACCTAGTTACTAAAGGCTAGTTTTATAAACATCAGATGCCTTAATCTTTAATTGATGGTATCCAGACCTCAAATCGATCTTAGAAAATACTACTGACCCTTTCAACTGGTCGAACAGATCTTCTATCCTAGGTAATGGATGCTTATTCTTAATCGTCAATTTATTCAGCTCTACGATAATCTATACATAACCTCATATTCCCATCCTTTTTCTTAACAAATTAAAATAGGGGCTCCCCAAGGGGAAGTACTTGGTCTAATAAACCCCTTCTCCAATAGATCTTGTATCTGTTCTTTCAGTTCTTTCATTTCTGATGGAGCTAATCTATAAGGTGGTCTAGATACTGGAGCAGCTCTTGGAATTAGATCAATTGAAAATTCCAGCTCTCTATCTGGTGGCAGTCCCTGGATATCTTCTAGAAAAACCTCGGGAAATTCACTCACCACTTCTACGGCTGACAGCTGGGGTCTATCAGTCGTCACTAAGAATGATATAATTGAAGGGACTCCATTAACATGTCTGGCTAAAAACTGAAATGAATCTTTCCCTGGTGGGTTGACAGCTACTGTTCGTAGTTTAAAGTCAATTACTACCCCATACTTAGTTAGCCAATCTATTACCAAAATCATATCAAATTCTGGCATCGGCAATACAATTAAATCAGCAGTAATCTGATGCCCTTGAAGTTTAAGTTTTAAACTCCTAAACAACTCGTGAGATACCAGCATTTCTCCTGATGGTACCGATACACAATAGCCTATCAATACTTGCTCTGGCTGGATGAGCAATTTCTTAACAAACTCGGCCGCAATGAATGAATGTGTAGCTCCTGAATTTATTAAAGCCAGAGAAGGAAATTCAGCTATCAAAATTTCACCTGTGACTACTGTCGAGTCTGGATTGGCTTGTTCTGCTGTCATTATGTAGGCCCTGCTAGTCAACAGCTGCTTAGACTTTGGACAATATTTCAAAATATGTCCGGGCATTCCACGTTTATAGCAGTCATTTTTGTTAGAGTAGATGCCCAACTAGCCAACTTGTGGCGTGTGGGTTTTATAGACTCTTGTATATGACAATCTTTATTTATGAAATACGCATTTATTTATGGCATTATTTATTTTCATTATGTTATATTGTTAACAATTATGTTGGATAAAGACCTAGAATGCACCATAGTGTATGTTAGATGTGATAGTGGATATAATGGCTATCATGAAACACATCTAATAGTCACTGTGCATTCTGAATTAGTTCCTAGTCGATTGGGCCGTCAAAATGAGGATAAGGCCGCCCGAGCTTGAGACTAGCATCTGCGATGTTAAGTACCATGTTTCATTGGTAGGGAACATTGTGATGATCTGAGCATGCAGATGGATAGTCACCTGGTGATCTATCGAACTACCCTCCCGCCCGAGCTTGAGACTAGCATCTGCGATGTAAGTTACCATGTTTCATTTGGTAGGGAACATTTGTGATGATCTGAGCATGCAGATGGATAGTCACCTGGTGATCTATCGAACTACCCTCGTTCGGACTTTCCAAGTGGTTACCATTTGTCGAGTGGATAAGTCCAAGGTCTTGGTTGTACTGATTAGTCCTCACTACTCGAAACTTCATTGAGACTCTACATTATAGGCGCCTCACTTTGACTCGTTTACCGACTCACTTGGGGTCATTAGGTGGCGGGATTGGGTGAGGTCCCGATGCATGTAGGAGTCGATGCTTCGTTGTCGAGGATTCACCGCTCGCTTTCATGCGTGGATATCCTATGCTATCTGAGGAGATAATAGTGTATAAATCTCTGGCCAGAGTAATGGATGTGTTCTAGGTAAATGGGTTTACCTAGTAACACTCGCGATATCACTATTCGATCTCCAAGATGTATGCATAGCTGTCGGATCTTTAGCGACTCTCGATTTACCAATGGTCGTTGATCTGATCGGGATATATGTGTTGAAAGGACCGTACTGTACGCTAACCACGACCAACTGGTTATTGCAGGCACTATCAGTGATACCTAGGGGATCATGGGGTGATGTTGCTAGGCGCTTTACCATGGTCCGTTGGGCAAGTCCGAAATTGTGATTTTGGAGCCACAATGGTTGTGGGCCCACGGCTAGCTGTATCCCTGAACCATTGAGGGTCACACAAGTACTGGATTCATGATTCCCGCATGGAAACTGAGCTCAACGTGTTGATCATAGGAGGAGGAATTTAGGGAGTGCGACTTCCTAAAAGTCAACAGGGGTAAAATTGCGATTTCCCAAAGTTGAGGGGCTAAACTGTAATTTTGGACTAGGTGGTCTGAAAAATTGTTTTTCACATCATAATATTCAGTTTTGGAAACTGAGTCGATCGGTCGATCTAATCGTCGATCGGATTTATGATGAAACCGCAATGATTTAATTGAACCGAATGTTCATATGGACTTGGTCCTGACCCAAGTCCAATGGACCGGTTCAAGCCTATCATAGGTCTATATGTTGATATGACCTAGGGCTTTAATCATAACATTACATCACACAACCCTATCTCCCATATAGGTGCTGCCCCCTCCTCCCTCTCTCGGCCGACCACCGTGCGCCGCCCACGCGCCGCTGCGTTCCGTCGTCCGTCGCCTCTTGCCTTGAAGACGGTGGAGATGACGATCAAAGATATTGAAGACCGAAGATCTGTAAAACCGGAAGCAATTGTAATAGGATTGCATTGCATATTGCATTTCACCTAGGACTGGACCCAGGTCCGTGATTGGCAACCACGGACCGCATAGCTCCGATTGATCATCCCAAAGTTTATTTATATATTCGATATATGTTGAATCCGCTTGTTTTAAATTGTGTTTTAAAATATTGTTGAGACCAAATTTTCAAAAATAAAATCCCTCGTTTTAAATACGATTTAAAACTGATATCAAGATTAAAAGTTTATTTGATAAACTAAGGGAATTTAAATCTGTTTAAATTATCTCTACCTTCCATCAACAATGGGTGTACGCCGATGCTACCCGTATACATGGCTCGGCTCATATTATTGAGGGGGTTATGTATGCCGTAAACCTGTACACGTCATTGACACTCGTTGTGAGTCGGTTGGAACTCCCTTTAACGTTGGCTCATATTATTGGGGACGTTAAGGGGACCGTCCTTCACAACTCAACAATGATGGGTCATCTTGACACGTGATAGTAAACGACATCATATTATTGGGCCCTTACTGGACGTGAGATAAATTAAATGGAGGTTGAACCGGTTGCAATTGGACTATATCTTTTGGGGGTCATGGTTGGTTGATATTATTTGGGACCATGATCGCTCGATTGGACTCTATGTATCCACTAAGGAAACTTGCTTTCCCGATTTCATTAGAGGCTGGTGAAATCGTTAAATTAGTGGGAGGATAATTCATAAAACTAAATTACATTGTTTTATGTCTTAGCGTTTTTCATATATAGTTAGTAATGCATGTATGTTTTTCCTTTTTCAGTATAAACTGCTTATAATGTCTTCGATCAAAAACCCACTCGCTGTTATACTGGATAACGACGAGCTTAAGACTCGATGCTATGTGATGGCATCGATGTCCAACGAAATGCAACGGCGCTTTGAGAATACGAAGTATGCTGCTGACATACTCTTTCATCTCAAGGAACTGTATGGGGAGAACTCTCGACATGAGAGGTTCACCGCTGTCAAGGAGCTTATGACGAGCCGCATGCGTGATGGGACTTCGGTCCGCGAGCATGGGGTTTGTATGATTGGGCTCGTTGAAAAGCTGGCGGGCCTTGATATCACACTTCCACATGAGCTGTCTGTGGATGTTCTTCTCCTCTCACTACCCGCTGCATTCGACCCCTTTGTGGTCAACTTCAACATGAACAAGCTGGCAGCCACCCTCGAAGAGGTGGTTAACATGCTGGTCGTGTTCGAGGGGACCATAAAGAAGGACAAGCCCGTCCTCCTTATGGGCTCTTCTTCCTCTGCAAAGAAGGGGCCCAAACGCAAGGGTAAGAAGCGTTCTGCCCTTGCGAAGGAGGAAAAGCCCACTAAGAAGCCAAAGGCAAAAGCTTCCAAGCCAAACAAGTTCGAGGATGTTTTCCACCACTGCCACAAGCCTGGGAACTAGAGGAGAAACTGCAAGGAGTACCTCGAGCAGTTATGAACTGCAAAAGGTATATTCTATATCGAAATAAATATGTCTCTTAATTCGACTTCTTGGGTACTTGATACGGGATGTGGATCTCATATCTGCAACGATTTGTAGGTAATGACAAGAAGCCGACGTCTTAGAGAGGGTGAGACCCACTTGAGTCTTGGCAACGGAGCAAGGGTTGATGCAGTAGCCATAGGAGATGTTTATTTATTTCTATCTTCAGATTTTAAGTTGTTATTGCGAAACGTTTTACTTTTTCCCGAATTAATTAAGAACATCGTTTCTGTTTCTATGCTTGATAGTGATGGATATTCTTGTGTTTTTGCTCATTCGATTTGCAATATATACAAGAATGAATGTTTAATTTGAATTGGGGAACGCGAAAACGATTTGTACACCTTAAAATTGAAACAAGTTCCAACTCGCGATGTCGAAACACATACAACAACAATTAAAAGGAAATACGATAGCTGAAACCCAGAACAACTTTGGCACGCTAGGCTAGGTCATATTTCTCTAAGAAAGATGAACAAGTTAGTTATGAGTGACATGTTTGATTTGTCAGACATTAACTCCCTACCGACTTGTGAGTCTTGTCTCAAGGGAAAGATGACTAAACAACCCTTCAAGGGAAAGCCTGAACGTCCTCAAGGCCTATTGGATTTGATCCTTACTGACGTGTGTGGCCCACTTAGCATTGGTACTAAGTACGGCCACACATACTTCATCACCTTTACCGATGATTACTCTAGGTATGGGTACTTGTACTTAATGAAGCACAAGTCTGAATCTTTTGAAAGGTTCAAAGAATTCAATGCTGAAGTAGAAAATCAATTAGGCAAAAGTATTAAAGCACTTCGATCCGATTGAGGTGGTGAATACTTGAGTGCTGAATTTCAAGACTATCTTAAAGAGAATGGGATTCTCTCACAGTGGACCCCTCTGGCCACATCACAGCTCAATGGTGTGGCGGAGCGTCGTAATCTAACCCTGATGGACATGGTTCGATCTATGATGAGCTTCACTGAGCTTCCTACCTCGTTTTTTGGGCTATGTGCTCGAAACGGCGGTAATGTTGTTGAACAATGTCCCCACCAAGGCAGTGGATAAGATTCCATATGAGATATGAATGGACAAACCACCCAAATACTCATACATTGAGCATTTGGGGATGTCCTGCTTACGTGAAGCAGACAGTGGGAGATAAGCTGGATACTAGATCCATCTTATGCTACTTCATTGGGTATACAAAGAATTCCATTGGATACTACTTCTACTATCCAAACGAAACAAAAGTATTTGTTTCTAGGAATGCCACCTTTGTGGAAAGGGAATTTCTACTTGATAGAAAGGGCAAAATAGTAGAACTCGAAGAGGTTCGAGAACCAACTGAAGTACCAAGTGAATCTGTCAGGCCCCGTGCTAATCACTAACGATTAACACACAATAAGCGCATAAACACGGAAGCTTAAAATTAGGACTTAAAAATTTTTTCGAAATACCATGGTCCTGAACTTCAAATCATACATTCAAAATAGCAATAATAAAATACGAGTTGATTCAATTCCCACACAACAAGTATCAATCAAAGATATAAATTCCCGATACATGATAACACGGGGCATCCCCCGGTTCAATACATATCATATATAGACTGGGACTCAAGGACGCGGGGATCGACCAGCTGAACTTCCACTCGGTCCAGCTTGATTACCTAAAGCTCCTGCAAATGGGCAACACAGACCCAAACAAAACAAAAGCAGGAAACAACTACGAGGTCAAACCTCAGTACGAAGAGCTATCAAAGCAGGTAAACATGAAACATGC
This sequence comes from Dorcoceras hygrometricum, assembly GCA_001598015.1. Classification (NCBI taxonomy): domain Eukaryota; kingdom Viridiplantae; phylum Streptophyta; class Magnoliopsida; order Lamiales; family Gesneriaceae; genus Dorcoceras; species Dorcoceras hygrometricum. The sequence continues at coordinate 253,740 of KV018646.1, forward strand.
TACTAATCAATGCTATGAATGCATGAGGGCTATCAAGAAATCGGATAGCTAGACCAGTCTATCAACTGGCAACTCAAATCAAGCCTCTATACCACACACAGCCAATCAGCCGGTGGAAATCATCGGTCCGTGATCATCGGGGCCCGTCAGCCCATCACAGCTCGGTGGTAGACACTCGAATCCGGTGGTCCCCACTCCGACGATAGCGTTGGACTTTTCGGACACGACTCAACAGTCGGCCAGTCACAACGTGGCACCCAATCAGGTAATCAAATCAAATCAATTTATCAGTTCGGGCTCAAGATGTATGCATGAATGCCATTCGGTATCAATGCATAAAGCATACAATTCATAATACGTGCAAACAGAATGAAAAGCTCAATGAATTCATCAAACTATTCCACGTAAATCACATAACCGCAATTCACAACATTGAAAACTAGCCATGTTCACGCTCAACTGCTAAGGGCTGCTCAATCGTACCTTTCCTCTTCAATTTACCTAACAGATTCTCAACAAAGACACGCCCAGCAACAACTCAAGCTTACTGCCTTTGAAGCTTCCTCGACAATTACCCTTCAAATCCTAGAAGCTTAAATCTGCCAAAGATACCTAATATCTTAGCTTAAACCAACGAAAGAAAGCTCACCCAAAGGATAGAAACGCACGGCGCAACTTACTGCTCAATTCAGCCGTTTCGCGTTCTCGCTCCAGCTCAACACAGCCTCCAAGATTGGTAGGAAAAGATAATTCTTCTCAAGAGGTTTCCAACGCTACCAAGAACTCGAAAAACGGAGGTCGGAATCAACGGCAAATCGTGATAGAAAATGACGGTGAACAGTAGTTCGACGAGGGTTTGGAGAAGAAGAGATAAGAGATATCTGGCTCAAAA
>KV018646.1:265489-285843 GCA_001598015.1 Dorcoceras hygrometricum
TTGTAGGTGAACTCAATCAATGGTAGCTTGGATTCCCAGCTGTCTGAAAAATCCAGAACACTAGCCCTTAACAAATCTTCCAGTATTTGAATTACTCTTTCTGATTGCCCATCGTTTTGAGGATGGAACGCTGTACTGAAAGTTAATTTCGTTTCTAAGGCTTGGTGTAAACTTTTCCAGAATCTTGAAGTGAATCTGGGATCTCTATCTGATACAATAGAACTTGGAATACCGTGAAGTCTGACTATTTCCTTGATATACAACTCTGCATACTTATTCAAACCATCGGTTGTCTTTATAGGAAGAAAATGAGCAGACTTAGTTAATCTGTCAACTATTACCCAAATCGCGTTACAACCTGAAACTGCTCTGGGTAATCCCACCACGAAATCCATTTCTATGTTATCCCATTTCCAAACAGGTATAGGAAGTGGCTTTAACATTCCTGCTGGTCTCTGGTGTTCGGCTTTAACTTGTTGACAGGTTAAACATTCCGTAAAAAATTTACAAACATCGCGTTTCATACCTGGCCACCAAAACAGAGCTTGCAGATCTTTGAACATTTTTGTTCCGCCCGGATGGATTGAATATGGCGAAATATGGGCTTCAATCATAATCTCGTTGCGCAAACCATCAGTGCGCGGTACCCACAATCTACCTTGATATTTAACAACTCCTTCTTCCACTGTGTACAAAATTGATCCTCTGTTTTCATCCTGCTACTTCCATTTCTGGAGTTGCTCATCCTTAGTTTGCCCTTCTTTGATCCTATCTTTAAGCGTTGATTGGATCGTGAGAACTGATAACTTAGCAGCACTTTCCTTTCGAATAATCTCAAGTTCAAATCGATTAATTTCTAATGCCAGGGGAATCTGAACTGAGATTTGTGCTAATCCCACATTTCTTCTACTCAACGCATCTGCTACTACGTTAGCTTTTCCCGGATGATAGCTAATTACACAATCGTAATCTTTAACTAATTCAAGCCATCTTCTCTGTCGCATGTTCAATTCCTTCTGAGTAAAGAAATATTCAAGGCTTTTATGATCTGTGAAGATTTCGCACTTCTCACCGTAAAGATAGTGTCTCCAAATATTTTATGCAAAAACCACTGCTGCTAACTCCAGGTCATGCGTAGGATAATTCTTCTCATGTATCTTCAATTGCCTAGAAGCGTAAGCAATTACTTTTCTTTCTTGCATTAAGACAGCTCCCAACCCCGTCTTCGATGCATCAGTGTAAATCACAAAATTCCCTTTCTCTGTTGGTAACGCTAGAACAGGGGCTTCAACTAATGAAAGGCATGACTAGAAATTCATAATGTCCATATCTTGTTCTGAACGCAGTCTTATGAATATCTGATTCTTTTACACGTAACTGATGATATCCTGATCTCAAGTCTATCTTCGAAAATACAGCAGCTCCTCTTAACTGATCAAATAATTCATCGATCCTAGGGAGAGGATACTTATTCTTAATCGTTAATTTGTTCAATTCTCTATAGTCAATGCATAGACGCATACTCCCATCTTTCTTCTTGACAAAAAGTACTGGTGCACCCCAAGGGGAAGTACTGGGTCTAATGAAACCTTTATCCAGTAGTTCTTGAATCTGATCTTTTAATTCTTTCATTTCCTTAGGAGCAAGTCTATAGGGAGGCTTTGAAATTGGAGCGGCTTCTGGTACTAGATCAATAGTAAATTCCAATTCTCGAATTGGAGGTAAACCTGAAACATCTTCTGGAAAAATATCGGGGAATTCTCTTACAACAGGTACTTGTTCTAATTTCTTTTTCTTTTCAGGTTCTAATGATATAACATTTACTAAAAATCCTTGGCAACCATTTCTTATACACTTCTGGGCTTTCATTGCTGATAAGATCTTAAGGGTCTTTACATAAATACCAGCTTTGAATGAAAATGAACTTCCATCAGGTTTCTTAATAAGGACAGATCTTTGCTTAAAGTTTATAACAGTTTCGTATTTTACTAACCAATCTATTCCCAATATGAAATCAAATTCAAACATAGGTAGTACTATAAGATCCGCATAAACAATGTTACCTTGCAATTCAAGCTCTACATTTCGATGTAATCGATTGGTTACTATATTTCCTCCTGTAGGAGTTTGAACACAGTATCCTATTTCTATTTCCATTGGTTTAACAGATAATTTCTCAGAAAATCTATCTGATACAAACGAATGTGTTGCACCAGAATCTAATAATGCTACTGTAGGCAAATTATCAACTGAAATATTACCCGTCACCAAGTAGTATCTGCTGGTGCTTCAGCAGCAGTCATCACATACGCCCTACTGGTAATAAGTTGTTTTTGCTGCTGCTTCTGAGGACAGCTTCTCGACATGTGGCCTGGCTTACCACAAGTATAACATACGTTCTGTCCTTGAAGACACTGCCTCTTATGATTCTTCTTGCAAACGGGGCATGGAGTTCTAGTTCCACTGCTAGGAACAGAGGAAATTGGTTGAGCAGCAATTGGTCCCTTCACACTTGACCCCTGCTGCTGGTTGTTATTATTCTGCTTCTTAAATTTTCTTTTATCATTCTGCTCGAAAGCTTGCCTCTTCAATTGTCTTTCCTCGTCAATCGCTTTCCAGTCTTGCTCCGCCCTCAAAGCTTTATTCACTGCTGACTTGTAGTCTACTGGTTCAGCCAATCTAACATCATGCTTGATCATGGGCTTCAACCCATTAATAAAATGGCGAAGTTTAGCATCTGCGTTTGTCCCTATCAATGGAACAAAGTAACATCCTCCCTCAAACTTGCGGATATAATCCCGCATCGACAATCCTTCTTGTTTCAGAGTTAGGAATTCACTCTATAACTGTTCTCTAACATCCACTGTGAAGTATTGCTCGAAAAATACTCTCTTGAACTCTTCCCATGTGAGAATTTCCAAGTCTACAATTAGCTTGGCTCCTTCCCACCACATCATAGCGTCGCCCCTCAACATATAGATCGCACATCGAGGCCTCTCTAACTCTGTTAGATGAAGATAATCGAATATCACTTCCATAGATTTTATCCAACTTTCTGCCACCAGTGGATCAGTAGTGCCAGAAAATTCTTGAGGTCGCTGCCTCCTAAACTTCTCCTGGGGATCTTCTCTGTTGATCATTCTACTCATGGAATGACCATTCCCGTTAGAGGTTTGATCAACTAGACGTTCTAAAAGTTGAGCCATATTGGCAAGGACTAGAGTTATGCCTTCTGATTCGCTATCTCCTTCAGCAAAACTCCTTCTGCCTCTACCTCTTCCTGACATATCTGTAAAGGGTAGTCCAAATCCACCACAATTCTATATGAGAGATTACTGTATGCTAAAACATGAACATAAAACACACAAGTTTTGCAGAAGCTGGAGAGATTTGCTCAGACTGGAAGTGTGTTTATCTCAAGAACCATGCTCTGATACCAACTGTAACGACCCTCATTTTCTTGACAATCTAGAACAAATTATGAACTGATATGGAAATGAAGAGAACAATTATATCAATCTGCCAATAATGCATCTCGTAGTGTGATAACGTTTGGTTAAAAACGAAACAAGCTCTGAAATTTTGTTTTTGATACAACTACCTCAGAATATTTACTACAATACAAGGCGTTCTCAAAAAAAAAACTCTGTTGTCCACGATAAACACATTCCTTCCATCCTGTTCATTTCCCTCCATCTTCCTGCTGTGAATTACCTGCACTTAATAAAAACTAGTGAGCCAAAGGCCCAGCATGTAAAATCTGGAATAACAAAAGTAAGAATACAATTGCTCAAGAACTGGTACATACTGGAATCTTACTTTACGCTTAAAAATAAACAAGCGTAACATAACTTATGAAGTCTAGAAGTAATCAAAAGCATAAGCATGAATCAATTCTGAAAAAACATTTGCTTTAAACATCTCTTAAGAGTTGTGATCGTAATCACTCTTGTGCTCTTCTTTTCATTTTCTGGGAAAATTATGACAATACTTTAAACATTTTGTCCATTTCGTTTGATCAAACTCCTGATATCAGTCTTAGCACTATGGCTCATGGTTGAAGGGGTATACAGATCCGTCGACCTGTAATCCTAGTCCTTCCTGGTTAAAAGGGCACACGGTTCGTCAGCCGCGCACTCACCCTTTCATTAGGGACCCTTTTTATTGTCATAACTTAAAACATTTCGTAAAATAATGTTCTGCTCTGTTTTCTTTCTTTTTATTTGAACTACAGGTTTTCGTTTGTCTAGTGATGTTCTGGAACTATAAAGGATTTACTTGTAATGCTTGCGAAGAAGAAAACTGAATAATTTAGCTAGTTGAATCTGTCAGATAAATCGGAAGATTCATTAGACTTATTTAGAATTGAAGGAAGAATCAAATTCTGAGATTTTCATTATCTAATAAAGAAAACGAAGAATGAACAGTGACCAGCTGGGTAAACAGTACCAGTCGCAAGACTAATACCAGCTGAATGCACAGACTTAGAAATAAGTAAAGCAACTGCTGAAATAATGAAATGAAATACATCTGCTGGTGAACAGTACCAGTCGCAACGAATAGGAATCAGTCGCAAGACAAGAATCCCGTCGCGAGGTCTTTTAAATAATTATAAATCGAAACGATGTCGTAGCGCATAACTCAGTTGCTACAACCAGTCGCTACAACCAGTCGCTACTGCTGATTTATGCATCTGCTAAATTTGCAAAACATCTTCTGAATTTGCGAAAGCAAAGCATCTGCTGAATTTGCGAAAGCAAAGCATCTGCTGAATTTGCAAAAGCAAAGCATCTGCTGAATTTGCGAAAGCAAAGCATCTGCTGAATTTGCAAAAGCAAAGCATCTGCTGAATTTATACTTAGAATATTTCCGATAAGACTATATCAGCAGAGGTATAAAAACCAGCTTTCCTATTGTAGATAACCATGAACTACGAAGGTTACCTTCCTCTAAAGACTTCGACATACTTTCTAAAACTTCTGGAAAGAATCGAATAAGCTACTTGTAAGCTACTTCGATGAATGAATTACTGGAAACTCAGGAATTCATTAAAATAACATCACAAAAACATTTTCTAAATCACCCTTGAATCAAAAATTACAGTAACTCAACTTCTTCATAAAAACAGAGCATGAACTTTATGGATTTTCTTTGAAGAACAGTCGAAACCATCTTCCTTTAAAACTCATACATAAACATAAAACAGAATCGAATATATGCTTTCTATTGAGTGAGCAAGAAACAGAGTTTACTTGCCTAGTATCTTTAACACAAGAGCAGCAGAAAATTCAATATACTTCTTGCGCACCGCCTGTTTCCTCTAAAACACTTTGAAAGTATTTTGGTTCGGCTTCTTTGAGAGCGAGCACCGCTTAATATGATTTGATTTGAAAGTAATGATGCATGAAGCAGCTTAAGATCCTATTTATATGATTTACAATGACTAAGGAAAACAAACACGTTGTATCAATATGCAAAACTCTTAATAAAGTGTGCTCTGTTTTTCAAAACAAAAAATGTGCATGGAAACCGAGAATTTTAGTTAAACAGAGAATCCACTTGGTTTGCAGAAGTTACTAAACATCTATTGTACTTGTATTCTAGCATTTGAGTATCAATCCATAATAATATAAGGATTGATCATAACATAGACCGAAATATTCAAGAATCGAATTGAAATAGCAATGTAATCCCTCAATCTCATATCTTTCTAATTGTGGACTTCTAAATGAGCTGGTCGTTACATTCTACCCTCCTTAAAAGAATTTCGTCCCCGAAATTCACTTACTTGAAGAAATCTGGGTAATTCCTTTGCATATCAGCTTCTACTTCCCAGGTTGCTTCCCGTTCCGAGTGGTTTGTCCACTGAATCTTTATCATTGGAATGGTTCTGTTTCTTAACCTACGATTCTCCTTTGCTAAGATCTTTTCCGGAGTTTCTTCGTAAGTCAAATCTGGTTCCAATTGTACTGGTTCATGTCGAAGAATATGCGATGGGTTCGCAACATATCTTCTAAGTGCTGATATATGGAACACGTTATGAACAGAGGATATTTGTGGAGGTAGTGCTAAACGATAAGCTAACGTTCCAACTCGTTCCAAGATTTGAAATGGTCCTACATATCTGGGACTTAATTTTCCTTTCTTTCCAAATCTCAAAACACCTTTCATTGGTGAGATCTTGAGGAATACATGATCTTCCACCGCAAAGTTCACCTCTCTGCGATGAGTATCTGCATAACTCTTCTGTCTACTTTGAGCAGTCTTCATTCTTTCACGTATTCTCTTAATTGCTTCGAAAGTTTGTTCTATAATATCAGGTCCTATTTCATTTCTTTCACCTACATACCATGTTTCATTGGTAGGGAACATTGTGATGATCTGAGCATGCAGATGGATAGTCACCTGGTGATCTATCGAACTACCCTCGTTCGGACTTTCCAATTGGTTACCATTTGTCGAGTGGATAAGTCCGAGGTCTTGGTTGTACTGATTATTCCTCACTACTCGAAACGTCATTGAGACTATACATGATAAGCACCTCACTTTGACTCGTTTACCGACTCACTTGGGGTCATTAGGTGGCGGGATTGGGTGAGGTCCCGATGCATGTAGGAGTCGATGCTTTGTTGTCGAGGATTCACCGCTCGCTTTCATGCGTGGATATCCTATGCTATCTGAGGGGATAATAGTGTATAAATCTCTGGCCAGAGTACTGGATGTGTTCTAGGTAAATGGGTTTCCCTAGTAACACTCGTGATGTCACTATTCAATCTCCAAGATGTATGCATAGCTGTCTGATCTTTAGCGACTCTCGATTTACCAATGGTCGTTGATCTGATCGGGATATATGTGTTGAAAGGACCGTACTGTACGCTAACCACGACCAACTGGTTCTTGCAGGCACTATCAGTGATACCTAGGGGATCATGGGGCGATGTTGCTAGGCGCTTTACCATGGTCCGTTGGGCAAGTCCGAAATTGTGATTTCGGAGCCACAATGGTTGTGGACCCACGGCTAGCTGTATCCCTGAACCATTGAGGATTACACAAGTACTGGATTCATGATTCCCGCATGGAAACTGAGCTCAACGTGTTGAGCATAGGAAGAGGAATTTAGGGAGTGCTACTTCCTAAAAGTCAACAGGGGTCAAATTGCGATTTCCCACAGTTGAGGGGCTAAACTATAATTTTGGACTAGGTGGTCTGAAAAATTGTTTTTCGCATCATAATATTCAGTTTTGGAAACTGAGTCGATCGATCCGATCTGATCGTCGATCGGAGTTATGATGAAACCGCAATGATTTAATTGAACCTAATGTTCATATGGACTTGGGCCTGACCCAAGTCCAATGGGCCGGTTCAAGCCCATCATAGGTCTATATATTGATATGACCTAGGGCTTTAATCATAACATTACATCACACAACCCTAGCTCCCATATAGGCGCCGCCCCCTCCTCCCTCTATCGGCCGACCACCATGCGCCGCCCACGCGCCGCCGCGCTCCGCCGTCCGCCGCCTCTTGCCGTGATCGGACTTGTTCCGATCAGATTTTCGAGGAGTTTCCATGTGACAAATTCGTCAGGCTTTCTAGTGCAGGCTGACGAAGGAATCGTATTTCCGATCGTGGACCTGATTAGACGATCTACCGCCGCCTACCTTTTGAAGTGACGGTTTCCCTATGAAACTTGTCGGAGCCAGGCGCCTAGACGCCAGCAAGGTAACATTAGATAAACGCCATATGAATGGTTTATTGATTAGTTTTAATGTATTGAACGTATCTCGGGGCAAAACTTTTAACTTCCGCTGCGCCCCCGGGAAACGGGATCCGGATCCGCCATTGTCGCCAACAATTTTGTCCAAGTCTGCATTGTCCCAAATGATTCTTGTGGCACTTAGGACATTCTGATCTATTATTACCAGCAGAAACATAGCTAATAGGTTGAATCAATAGAGGCTTTTGCTCCTGAGGCCTCTGCTGGTTCTTGTTCTGTTTCTTGAATGGCCTCTGGTCCTTCTGCTGAAAGGCTTGTCGCTTCTGCTGCCTTTCCTCATCAACATCTTTCCAATCCCTTTCGATTTGCAGGACTCTATCCACTGCTTCCCTGTAAGTCTTTGGCACAAATATCCTAACATTCATTTTGAACATAGGCTTCAATCCTTCCACGAAGTGCCTCAGTTTCTCTTCTGGATCACTTCCTATCAATGGCACAAAATAGCACCCTCTTTCGAACTTCCGCACATATTCCTGCACGGTTAAACTTCCTTGTTTGAGGGTCAAAAATTCCATCTTCAATCCAGACCTCTTTCCAGCCGTGAAGTATTGCTCAAATAATACTTGTTTGAAATCTGCCCATGTAATATTCAACAAATCCACAGACAATTTGGCTCCTTCCCACCAAATCATCGCATCATCCCTTAACATGTAGATAGCGCACCTGGGCCTATCTAAATCAGACATCTGAAGGTACTCAAAAATAACCTCCATGGATTTGATCCAGCTTTCGGCAACTAGTGGATCAGTAGTACCACTGAATTCCTTGGGTCTCTGTCGTCTGAACTTCTCTTGGGGATCATCATTGCTTGGTCCCCTGCTGCTGCTTGATTGGCCATTTCCTCTATTGTTTTGTTCTACTAGCAGCCTTAACAGTTGTGTGATATTAGCATTGTCTCCATGGATTTGATCCAGCTTTCGGCAACTAGTGGATCAGTAGTACCACTGAATTCCTTGGGTCTCTGTCGTCTGAACTTCTCTTGGGGATCATCATTGCTTGGTCCCCTGCTGCTGCTTGATTGGCCATTTCCTCTATTGTTTTGTTCTACTAGCAGCCTTAACAGTTGTGTGATATTAGCATTGTTATCACTATCAGTTTCTTCTAGGGGAATACTTCTTCTAGTTCTTCCTCTTCCTGCCATCTTATATTCTATAGCCCATAATCCACCACATACATTTATCAGAACATGCTAAAATAAAAGACAATGCTCTGAAAATAAACTCACGACTTAGAGGAACGGACGATGAACTTTGATCCAGCTGATGGTGCGTGTTTTTATCTCAGGAACGTTGCTCTGATACCATGTTGTGATGCCCGAACCAACGGGAATCACGAATTGGGGTAAATAAAAATATTCGAATAAAAATAAGGGCTGAAAGGCAATTTGTTATAAGCTGTATTTCTTATAACTTTGAAAGAAACTGAAAACATGAAAATAAAATCTAACAGATACTCAATTGCGCGCCAACTACTGGAAACATTTGCGGAAAAACATACTTTATTATAAATTTCAATTGCGATTTACAACAGTTGATATTCTATATAAATGTAGAACTGTTGCAACTGATTTAATACAGTACATTCTAAAACAAAACAACATCAACTATGACACGGAAAACGCTGGCCTTTGACAAACACACACCACCCAGCAACTGATTCAAGTTTCACCTTCTGTTCGCTCTCCAGCTGTCGCACCTGCACCATTTTAAAAGCTAATGAGCCTAGGGGCTCAGCAAGTAAAACCTGAATAATAACAAGTTCAAATACGCAAGTGGACATCTGATCAATACATAAGTTAAAGGAACATCAATGATCAATATCATTTTCTTTCGTAAACATTTCATAAACATTCATTCTTTCTTTCATAAACTTAGACACAAGGGATAATAGCCCAAATCTCAACATCATTATCATTTTTCCTTAGATTTATGGCTCAGAAGCTCTCCTTAGGTCCGTGTTGCACCTGATCAAGTGACTACTGATATCAGCCTTAGCCATTGGCTTCTTTGCGTTAGGGCAACCGACATATAGACGACTGCTCACCCTTCTCTTTATGGGAGGGCAACTGATAGCTGCTCACCTCACCTATTATGACCGTCTGTTATCTTTACCATAAATCTTAAAATAACCTTTTGTTCCTTTAACATTCTTTCTTTAAACGTTCTTTCTTAAAATCCTCGGGTTCCATCATTTAAAACTCTTGCTTCCACTTTAAAATTTTACTGAGTATCGAATTCAGCTTTTGGAAACATATCATTGAAATGAAACCAGTCGTAAGAAAAACCAATCGCAATGAATAAGAACCAGTCGCAAGACAGGAACCAGTCGCAAGAAAATGGAACAGTACTATGAAACAAAACAGATTTCTACTGTTCACGGGTTGTGCTAAAAGAAACCAGCTGCAAGGTCTTTTTATTACAGCAAACGTATTAAATGAAACGACGTCGTTAGCGCATCAACCAGTCGCAAGAAAAGCGCTAACATACATGAAACCAGATGCAAGGATTTTCACTAAATAACCAGACGCAAGGATTAGGAACCAGTCGCAATGAATAGTACCAGTCTCAATGAATAGTACTTTAGAAGTGAATAGTGCAACTGCTGGAATACTACAATGGAATGCAACTGCTGGAATGAACAGTGCAACTACTGTTTTATGAAAACAACGCAACTGCTGAAATTTGACTTGATATTTGTAATATCAAAACAACAACTATGCTATCAGTCGTTGCCAATCAAACCAAACTTTATACTGATTCAATTAGAAACTACCGATTACATAATTATCAAATTCTTATATTAGAACTACTGAAAGGAAGAACATTCATAAACATTCTTGGATTAAACTCGAATCCTCAATATTTTAAAACATCATAAACTTTCTGGAAAATATTTGGACGCATCAAAACATCATTTGAACCCATCTTTCTTTCCTTTTCATGTATAAATCATTTTTAAACATGAACTTTAAACATACTGTAACATATAGGCAAGGAGACTCAGAAAACATCAATATATGCTTTAAATGGTGAGTCAAGAATCAATTTTTTACTGCCTTAAACGAAGCTTTGTAACAGCAACCGATTCCTGCAGAAATATTCTCCTTTAAGCAACGCACGAACTTCTCTGGAAAATATTTTGAAGAACACTAAAGATTTTCTTTGCAAATGATAAGGATATTGCTTTCAAAACAGGTTTTTATATGAAAGGGATTAGTGGCAAGCTACTTGTGAAATTACGCATGACACACTTATAAAATTTTAGTGAAATTCCCTTACTCTCATTTTAATTTTTAAAACACCAAACCTTTTTCAAAAGAAATCATTTGTCATCCTTAAAGATATTTTCAATCCCTTTAAAACTGCTCGTGCATCACCCTTGGAGTCATCCACTGAAACCAGCTGCGTCACATCTATTTTTCTGAAATCATTGAAATCAGACAATGCATAACATTTCAACATGCCATTTTAAATCTATAAAATGAACAAAATGCGTAATGTGGTCCTATGGATTTTTGGGGCGCTACAGTTTAGTAACAAGATGTCATACTCTACTTCATTTGAATTGGTTAAGTTCCTCTTGCATTGCTTCTATCCTGCTCAAGTCCACTAAAGCCTCTTCTAACTTCTTAGGTTCAATATGAGAAATGAATGCAGAATTAAAATATTTGCTTATCATCTGGCCTCGTGTCCTAATAGGTGCGGTAGGGTTACCAATGACCAGATCAGGTGGATGATTTTTATTCTATCGGAGACCTAACCTATGTGAGGTTGACGCTTCGTTATGTTCCCCCTGCATGCCTGCTGGATCATCTGGAATTCCACTTGTTAGATTATAGCTTGTTATGTTTGGCCCATCATCTTGTGCATGTGTCTCCACCAGCTTGATCGTGATCTGGATCAGCTTGTGCAACATCTCGAATATCTGCGTTTGTAATTGGCATGTCCAGTGTGTGCTGGTCATCAGCTTGACATCTATTTTGTGCCTCGTTGTCACTCTATTCATCCAGATTTGTAGATTACAGACGAGTGCACAAATCATTTAGTTTTGAAGCTGATGTTGATCTAAAGCTAGCTTCATCAAACACCACGTGAGCTGATCTTCAACAGTTAGCGTTCTGTTGTTAAACACTCTGTACACTCTGCTCACGGATAAATATTCCAGAAATATACCTGCATCAGATTTCACATCAAAAGCTTTTATATACGTGTTACCATTGATATAGATAAAACATCTGCATCGAAACACCCTGAAATACTAAATATCAGGTTTCTTGCCATTCCAGATCTCATATGGGGTTACACCATGTCACTTATTTATCATTGATCTGTTCTGGGTATAGCAAGTTGTGTTTACTGCTTCAACCCAAAATTTATTTGAAATATCGGAACCAGCAATCATAGTTGTAAAGCTTCTTTCAAGGTTCGATTTCTACGCTCACCTAACCCATTTTGCTGAGATGTTCTAGCGGCACTCAACTCATGTTTGATTCCAATGTCATCCAAATAAGAGGAAATTTTAAAATTCAAAAACTCTGTTCCTATGTCACTCCTTATCTGGTTGACACTGCAAGATTTCTCATTTTGCAAACGTTTTAAAAGCTTGATCAGCTGAACGGCAGATTGATCTTTAGATTTTATAAACAACACCCAATTACATTTTGAAAAATCGTCAACACCGACAAGGGTGTATTTCATTCCCCCTAAGCTGGTTACGGGTATTGGACCAAAAAGATACATATATAAAAGATCCAGCTTACGAGAAGTTTTACTACTGCCTCTAGTTTTGAAAGTGGATTTTAAATGCTTTCCTAGCTGACAAAAAGAGCGAACCTTGTCTTTTAATATTTAATCTTGGGCAAGCCATCAACTAGCTCACGCTTACTTAGATTGGCAATTTTTTTTATTTTCAGATGATTCATCCGCTGATGCCATAGCCAGATCTTGGAAGAGTCAGCTACTAGGTAAGTTTGTTCTGAGTGCGGATGATCTGACCAGTATATTTTTTAGTTATTCCCAGATCGATAACCCACTAGTACGGTCAGACCATTCGGATTTAGAATAGTGCATGTGTGCTTTTGAAATTTTACTGAATAATTGTTGTCACAAAACTGACTGATACTGATCAAATTGTAACACAAGTTCTCAACAAGGAGAACATTGTTGACAGTGAAATTACCATGGGTAAGCTTACCCTTACCCACGGTGTTACCGTTTGAATTCTCACCAAAAGTGATCTTGAGTCCATTGCATTGCTTGAAATCTGTTAGCAGCGTGGCATCTCCAGTCATGTGTCTTGCACAACCACTGTCCAGATACAACGTTGATTGCTTCAGCTTTGACACTTCGTGTTCCTGCAATCATAAATAAAACAATTTTGGTACCCTTTGATTTATTTGGGTCCAGACTTGATTAATCCTTCGGGATCCACACTTGGATAATATTAACCACTTTACTAGTGCGCGGATCAAAATATGTGTGTGGTGAGTAGTATTTGTGCCATGAGATCTGGACTTCTTGTGTCTAGGCTTGTAATTCCCGTCCTTCGTAGAAGCGTGAGAAAAATGGCTTTGATTTTTACTACAGATTTGGGTTAACGCCTTACTTGTTAAACTCTTTTTCTGAGCCATCTTTCCCGAGCCTTTTGAGGAGCAGTATACCCCAGCCTGCAAAATCTACCTTTCCAGATTGGAGGCTTAGCTTGTTAGAGTAGATGCCCGACTAGCCAACTTGTGGCGAGTGGGATTTATTGACTCTTTGTATAACGATATTTATTTATGAAATTCGCATTCTTATATGGCATTCTTTATTTTCATTATGTTATAATGTTGACAATTGTGTTGGATAAAGACCTAGAATGCACCATAGTATATGTTAGATGTGATAGTGGATATGATGGCTATCATGAAACACATCTAATAGTCACTGTGTATTCTGAACACGTTCCTAGTTGATTGGGCCGTCAAAATGAGGATAAGGCCGCCCGAGCTTGAGACTAGCATCTGCGATGTGAAGTACCATATTTCATTTGGTAGGGAACATTGTGATGTTCTGAGCATACAGATGGATAGTGACCTGGTGATCTATCGAACTACCCTCGTTCGGACTTTCCAAGTGGTTACCATTTGTCGAGTGGATAAGTCCGAGGTCTTGGTTGTACTGATTAGTCCTCACTACTCGAAACTTCATTGGGACTCTACATGATAGGTTCCTCACTTTGACCCGTTGACCGACTCATTTGGGGTCATTAGGTGGCGGGATTGGGTGAGGTCCCGATGCATGTAGGAGTCGATGCTTCGTTGTCGAGGATTCACCGCTCGCTTTTATGCGTGGATATCCTATGTTATCTGAGGAGATAATAGTGTGATAAATCTCTGGCCAGAGTACTAGATGTGTTTTGGGTAAATGGGTTTACCTAGTAACGTACGCGATGTCACTATTTGATCTCCGAGATGTATGCATAGCTATTGGATCTCTAGCGACTCTCGATTTACCAATGGTCGTTGATCTGATCGGGATATATGTGTTGAAAGGACCGTACTGTACACTAACCATGACCAACTGGTTCTTCCAGGCACTATCAGTGATACCTAGGGGATCATGGGGCGATATTGCTAGGCGCTTTACCATGATCCGATGGGTCAGTCCAAAATTGTGATTTCGGAGCCACAATGGTTGTGGGCCCACGGCTAGCTGTATCCGTGAACCATTGAGGGTCACCCAAGTACTGGCTTCACGATTCCCGCACGAAAACTGAGCTCAATGAGTTGAGCATATGAGGATGAATTTAGGGAGTGCGACTTCCTAAAAGTCAACAGGGGTCAAATTACGATTTTCCAAAGTTGAAGGGCTAAACTGTAATTTTGGACTAGGTGGTCTGAAAAATTGTTTTCGCATCATAATACTCAGTTTTGGAAACTGTGTAGATCGGTCCGATCAGATCATCGATCGGAGTTATGATGAAGCCACTGTGATGGAAATGAACCGAATGTTCATATGGACCTGGGCCTGACCCAGGCCCATTGGGCCGGTCCAAGCCCATCACATGTCTACTTATTATTGTCCTAGGGTTATTATGACAAAAACTTGAACTCAAAACCCTAGCACTAGCCGCCCCTCCTCTCCCTACTCTCTCACGGCCGCCGACCGCCCTTGCGCCGCCCGCCGTCCGTCGCGCCGCCGCCCGCCTTCGGTGCTCACGTGATTGGACTCGTTCCGATCACATCGACGAGGAGATTCCGTTCGTGTCAAATTCATCAGCTCTTCTAGTGCAGACTGACGAAGGAGTCCTGTTTCCAGTCGTGGACCGGATTAGGAGATCTACCGCCGCCTACCGTTGAAGTGCCAGATTCCCTGTGAATCTGGTCGGAGCCAGGCGCCTAGACGCCAGCAAGGTAACGCTCTAAAACATCCTATGTATGTTTTATTGCATTATATTTGTTATGTATTAAACGTTTCCGGGGCAAATTTTGAAACTTCCGCTGCGCCCCCAGGAACGGGATCCGGATCCGTCACTGTGCCAACAGTGGTATCAGAGCCAAGGCTCGGATCTATCAATACATAATTGTGCCTGAATTGCATCGATTTTGAATCTTCAAAATAAAAAAAAAGCACGGCGGCACTGTAGCATGCGCACGGCGGCACTGTAGCGTGCGCACGGCGGCAAAACATCCTATGTATGTTTTATTGCATTATATTTGTTATGTATTAAACGTTTCCGGGGCAAATTTTGAAACTTCCGCTGCGCCCCCAGGAACGGGATCCGGATCCGTCACTGTGCCAACAGTGGTATCAGAGCCAAGGCTCGGATCTATCAATACATAATTGTGCCTGAATTGCATCGATTTTGAATCTTCAAAATAAAAAAAAAAGCACGGCGGCACTGTAGCATGCGCACGGCGGCACTGTAGCGTGCGCACGGCGGCACTGTAGCTGCGTGCAGCTACAGTGCCGATGGCCGGCCGCGCCACGTGCAGCGTGCGGCAGTGTGCCGCACGCTGTGCAGGCGGCGGGCGCCGCCGTGCGGCTGCTGTCCGGCGATCCCGAGGCGGCGTTGCGACGCTGTTTTTCGACTCCTTGGATTTTCGGGCCTGTCCCGAATGGCCCGAGGGTTTTCGGGCCAATATTTGATATTGAGCCATTTTCGTCGGACCAAAATTGGTTTTTGGAAATTTTGAGATTTTGGGCCTAAAATCGTTTTAAGCCCAATATGATGTAATTAAAATTGACAAAATACGATTTTATTTATAAAATATGATTTTATAATTAAAATATGATTTTGTTGGAAAATTATCAAATTTGATTTGATTATTTAATTTATGTCAATTATTTTAATTGATTGTATGTTTGGGATGATCGAGAGCCGTGCCCAATGTGTTAGGTGTATACTAGGTTTTGCGAATTTTGGTTGTAATATTGTTGATATTATTTCTAAGTGGGCCTGGTTTATGGCCCGTTCCCACCCCTTTAAAATTGTATCCCAACGTGTCATTGTATTTAATTGTAAATATTAGATTTAGTGGGAGGACTTTTGAAGATGGTGGAGATGATGATCAAAGATATTGAAGACCAAAGATTTGTAAAACCGGAAGCTAATGTAATAGGATTGCATTGCATACTGCATTTCACCTAGGACTGGACCTAGGTCCGTGATTGGAAACCACGGACCGCATAGCTCTCGCTATCGATCATCCCAAATTTTATATATGCGATTTGAATCCGCATTTTAAATTGTGATTTAAAATTAATGAGACCGAATTTTCAAAATTAAAATCCCTCATTTTAAATATGATTTAAAATTTATATCAAGATTAAAAGTTTATTCGATAAACTAAGGGAATTTAAATCTGTTTAAATTTTCCTACCTTCCATCAACAATGGGTGTACGTCGATGCTACCCGTATACATAGCCCGGCTCATATTATTGAGGGGGTTATGTATGCCGTAAAGCTGTACACGTCATTGACACTCGCTGTGAGTTGGTTGGAACTCCCTTTAACGTTGGCTCATATTATTGGGGACGTTAAGGGGACCGTCCTTCACAACTCGACATTGATGGGTCATCTTGACACGTGATAGTAATCGGCGTCATATTATTGGGCCCTTACTGGACGTGAGATAAATACATGGAGGTTGCACCTGGTGCAATTGGGCTCTACCTTTTGAGGGTCATGGTTGGCTGATATTATTCGGGACCATGGTCGCTTGATTGGACTCTGTGTACCCACTAAGAAAACTTGATTTCTCGATTTCATTAGAGGGTGGTGAAATCGTTAAAATAGTGGGAGGGTAATTCATAAAACTAAATGACCTTGTTTTATGTCTTAGCGCTTTTCATATATAGTTAGTAATGCATGTCTGTTTTTCTTTTCAGTATAAACTGCTTTAGAATGTCTTCGATAAAAAATCCACTTGCTGCTATACTGGATAGCGACAAGTTCACTGGTCTGAACTACCAAGACTGGCTTCGAAACCTCAATATTGTATTGGCTTCGGAGAAACTTCTCTACACGTTAGAGAAGAGCCCTCCGAAGGAAGCCCCTGCCGATATCAGCCCTGAGGAGTTGACAAAGATGAATAAATGGTGGATGACGAGCTTAAGACACGGTGGTATATGATGGCATCTACGTCAAATGAAATGCAGCGGCGTTTCGAGAAGACGGTGTATGCTGCTGACATACACCTTCATCTTAAAGAGCTGTATGGGGAGAACTCTCGGACTGAGAGGTTCACTACTGTCAAGGAGCTTATGACGAGCCGCATGCGCGATGGGACTTCGGTCCGCGAGCATGGGGTTCGTATGATTGGGCTCATTGAAAAGTTAGTGGGCCTTGATATCCCACTTCCACATGAGCTGTCTGTGGATTTGCTTCTCCTCTAACTCCCTGCTGCATTCGACCCCTTTGTGGTCAACTTCAACATGAACAAGCAGGAAGCCACCCTTGAAGAGGTGGTGAACATGCTTGTAGTGTTTGAGGGGACCATAAAGAAGGACAAGCCAGTCCTCCTTATGGGCTCTTCTTCCTCTGCGAAGAAGGGGCCCAAACGCAAGGGTAAGAAACGTTCTGCCCCTGCGAAGGAGGAAAAGCCCGCCAAGAAGCCCGAGGCAAGGACTTCAAAGCCGAACAAATCTGAGGATGTTTGCCACCACTGTCACAAGCTTGGACACTGGAGGAGGAACTGTAAGGATTACCTCGAGCAGTTGCGAACTGCAAAAGGTGTTTTCTACATCGAAATAAATATGTCTCTTAGTTCGACTTCTTGGGTACTTGATACCGGATGTGGATCTCATATCTGCAATGATTTGCAGGTAATGACAAGAAGCCGACGTATTAGAGAGGGTGAGACCCACTTGAGGCTGGGCAATGGAGCAAGGGTTGCTGCAGTAGCTATAGGATATGTTCATTTATTTCTGTCTTCGAATTTTAAGTTGTTATTGAGAAACGTTTTGTTCGTTCCCGAGTTAATAAAGAACATTATTTCTGTTTCTATGCTAGATAGTGATGGATATTCTTATCATTTTGCTAATTCGATTTACAATATATACAAGAATGAATGTTTAATTGGAATTGGGGAACGCAAAAAAGATTTATACACCTTAAAATTAAAAGAAGTTCCAACTCGCGATGTGGAAACACATACAACAACAATTAAAAGGAAAAACGATAGCTTGAACCCAGCACAACTTTGGCACGCTAGGCTAGGTCACATTTCCCTAAGTAGGATGAACAAATTGGTTAGGAGTGACATGTTTGATATGTCAGACATTAACTCCCTACCGACTTGTGAATTTTGTCTCAAGGAAAAAATGACTAAACAACCCTTCAAGGGCAAGCCTGAACGTGCTCAAGGCCTATTGGATTTGATCCATATTGATGTGTGTGGCCCACTTAGTATTGGTACTAAGTACGGTCACACATACTTCATCACCTTTACCGATGATCACTCTAGGTATGAGTACTTGTACTTAATGAAGCACAAGTCTGAGTCCTTTGACAGGTTCAAAGAATTCAAGGCTGAAGTAGAAAATCAGTTAGGAAAAAGTATTAAAGCACTTCGATCCTATCGAGGTGGTGAATACATGAGTGCTGAATTTCAAGACTATCTTAGAGATAATGGGATTCTCTCATAGTGGACCCCTCCGGCCACACCACGGCTCAATGGTGTAGCGTAGCGTCGTAATTGAACCTTGATGGACATGGTTCGATCTATGATGAGCTTCACTGAACTTCCTACCTCGTTTTGGGGCTATGCGCTCGAAACGGCGGTGATGTTGTTGAACAATGTCCATACCAAGACAGTGGATAAGACTCCATATGAGATATGGATGAGCAAGCCGCCCAAATACTCAAACATGAGGATTTGGGGATGTTGGCCACAATGGCGGATCCGGATCCCGTTTCCCGGGGGCGCAGCGGAAGTTAAAATTTTTTTGCCCCGAGATACGTTCAATACATTAAAACTAATCAATAAACCATTCATAGGGCGTTTATCGATTGTTACCTTGCTGGCGTCTAGGCGCCTGGCTCCGACCAGTTTCACAGGGAAACCGACACTTCAAAAGGTAGGCGGCGGTAGATCGTCCAATCAGGTCCACGACCGGAAGCACGAATCCTTCGTCAGCCTGCACTAGAAGGCCTGAAGAATCTGGCACGGACGGAAACTCCTCGAAAAGCTGATCAGAACAAGTCCGATCACGACAAGAGGCGGCGGACGGCGGAGCGCGGCGGCGCGTGGTGGCCGACCGAGATAAGGGAGGAGGGCGGCGCAATTTGGAGCTAGGGCTGTGTGTGTAAGTTGTGATTAGCCCTAGACCAACTCTACTAATTAAAGATGGTACATGGGCTTGAAACGGCCAAATGGACTTGGGTCAAACCCAGGTCCATATGAACATTCGGTTCATTTAATTCACCGTGGTTTCATCATAATCCCGATCGACGATCAGATCAGACCGATCGACTCAGTTTCCAAAACTGAGTATTATGATGTGAAAACAATTTTTCAGACCACCTAGTCCAAAATTACAGTTTAGCCCCTCAACTTTGGGAAATCGCAATTTGACCCCTGTTGACTTTTAGGAAGTCGCACTCCCCAAAATCCTCCTCCTACGCTCAACACATTAAGCTCAGTTTCCGTACGGAAATCGTGAATCTAGTACTTATGTGACCCTAAATGGTTTAGGGATACAGCTAGTCGTGGGCCCACAACCATTGTGACTCCGAAATCACAATTTCGGACTTGCCCATCGGACCATGGTAAAGCGCCTAGCAACATCGCCCCATGATCCCCTAGGTATCACTGATAGTGCCTGCAAGAACCAGTTGGTCGTGGTTAGCGTACAGTACGGTCCTTTCAACACATATATCCCGATCAGATCAACGACCATGGTAAATCGAGAGTCGGTCGTGGGCCCACAACCATTGTGACTCCGAAATCACAATTTCGGACTTGCCCATCGGACCATGGTAAAGCGCCTAGCAACATCGCCCCATGATCCCCTAGGTATCACTGATAGTGCCTGCAAGAACCAGTTGGTCGTGGTTAGCGTACAGTACGGTCCTTTCAACACATATATCCCG
>KV018647.1:29320-51188 GCA_001598015.1 Dorcoceras hygrometricum
GTGGTGAACTGAAACTGGAAGGCTACACTGATTCTAGCTTCCCGTGGATGATTCGAAGTCAACCTCTGGATTTGTGTTCATGCTCAATGGTGGTGCTGTCTCTTGGAAGAGTTCCAAGCAAGACACCATCGCGGATTCAACCACTGAGGTTGAGTACATTGCAGCATCAGCTGCTGCTAAGGAGGCGGTTTGGATAAGGAATTTCGTCCAAGAGTTGGGCGTCATTCCTAATGGAGTTGGTCCAGTCTTGGTGTACTGCGACAACACGGGTGCCGTTGCGCAAGCAAAGGAGCCTAGGTCCCACCAGAGATCCAAACATATACTGAGGAAATACCACATAATCCGGGATATTGTGGCTAGAGGTGACATAGCAGTTGAGAGAGTCGCCTCTGCGGACAACATTGCTGATCCACTTACGAAGCCCTTGCCAGGACCGTTGTTTGAAAAACATCGCGAAACAATGGGACTGCGTCTGATGAGTAGTTGGCTATAGGGCAAGTGCGAGATTTTTAGAGTAGATGCCCAACTAGCCAACTTGAGGCGTGTGGGTTTATAGACTCTTGTATGAAACGATCTTTATATATGATATTCGCATTTCTTTATGGCATTCTTAATTTTCATTATGTTTATAATGTTAACAATAGTGTTGGATAAAGACCTAGAATACACCACAGTGTATGTTAGATGTGATAGTGGATATGATGGCTATCATGAAACACATCTAATAGTCACTGTGTATTCTAAACTCGTTCCTAGTCGATTGGGCCGTCAAAATGAGGATAAGGCCGCCCGAGCTTGAGATTAGCATCTGCGATGTGAAGTACCACGTTTCATTGGTAGGGAACATTGTGATGTTCTGAGCATGCAGATGGATAGTGACCTGGTGATCTATCGAACTACCCTCGTTCGGACTTTCCAAGTTGTTACCATTTGTCGAGTGGATTAAGTCCGAGGTCTTGGTTGTACAGTTTAGCCCTTATTACTCGAAGAGTCATTGAGACTTTACATGATAGGTGCCTCACTTTGACCCGTTTACCGACTCAATTGGGGTCATTAGGTGGTGGGATTGGGTGAGGTCCCGATGCATGTAGGAGTCAATGCTTCGTTTTCGAGGATTCACCGCTCGCCTTTGTGCGTGGATATCCTATTCTATCTGAGGAGATAATAGTGTGATAAATCTCTGGCCAGAGTACTAGAAGTGTTTTAGGTAAATGGGTTTACCTAGTAACACTTGCGATGTCACTATTCGATCTCCAAGATGTATGCATAGTCATCGGATCTCTAGCGACTCTCGATTTACCAATGGTCGTTGATCTGATCGGGATATATGTGTTGGAAGGACCGTACTGTACGCTAACCACGACCAACTGGTTCTTGCAGGCACTATCAGTGATACCTATGGGATAATGGCGCGATGTTTCTAGGCGCTTTACCATGATCCGTTGGGCAAGTCCGAAATCATGATTTCGGAGCCGCAATGGTTGCGGGCCCACGGCTAGCTGTATCCCTGAACCATTGAGGGTCACACAAGTACTGGACTCATGATTCACGCATGGAAACTGAGCTCAATGTGTTGAGCATAGGAAGAGGATTTTAGGGAGTGCGACTTCCTAAAACTCAACGGGGGTGAAATTGCGATTTCCCACTGTTGAGGGGCAAAACTGTCATTTGGACTAGGTAATCTGAAAAATTGTTTTTCGCATCATGATATTCAGTTTGGAAACTGAGTCGATCGGTCCGATATGATCGTCGATCGGAGTTATGATGAAACCGCAGTGATTTAAATGAACCGAACGTTCATATATTGGACTGGGCCCGCCCCGGGTCCAATGGGCCGGTTCAAGCCCATGTACCATCCTTATTAACTTAAGTTGGTCTAGGGCTACAATTAATCACTAATCAACTCATAACCCTAGCCTTCATAGCAAAAATCGACCGCCCCTCTACCTCAACCTCACGCACGGCCGCCGCCCACCGCCGCCGGTCGCCGTCGATCGCCGCCGCCCGCCGTCGTGCAATCGGACTTGTTCCGATCAGTTTTTCGAGGTGATTCCGTCCGTGGCAAATTCGTCAAGTCTTCTAGTGCAGATTGACAGAGGAAGATTGAATCCGGTCGTGGACCTGATTTGACGATCTACCGCCGCCTACCAAGAAGAGCCAGATTTTCCCTGTGAATTTTCTGGTTGGAGCCAGGCGCCTAGACGCCAGCAAGGTAGCAATCTATGAACACCCTATGTATGTTTGTAGATTTATTTTGATGTATTGAACACTTTCCGAGCCAATTTTTGTTTTCCGCTGCGCCCCCGAGAAGTGGGATCCGGATCCGCCACAGTATGCCAACATAAACAACACAGCAGAAACAATCAACAACAACACAGAAGCAAGCATAATATCCATGCCAATTCCAACGCTGTAAAACAAGCTCACATCCGTACCTTAGTTTTGAGCTACAATTACCACAACAAGCAGTCCCGAGCAACCAGATCTGAAACCCGCTAAGTCAAATAACAACGCTAACTTAGGGACGCAAAGCTCAGAGCTACGATCTGGGAGCTACAACCTCAACCAGCTCTGTCCTACCCTTCTAGCTCAACAATCAGCTCTAACAAAGCACAAGGTAGGAACTAACACTTACCCAACAAGCTACCTGAACGACAGAAGCGAATCTGCTCAAATGCTAACAGACTTCACAAGGAAGCTTCTTCACGATCCTCTTCCAGCTATCCAAAGTCTTCAAAAGAGGTATAGAAAGAAGCGCCTTAGCAAGAGGAGTCCAACGCTACCACTCTTACTTTAATCGGAGCTGTCTATCGCCGGAAATCGAATAAAATAGGCTTCGGTGAACAGTAGTTAGGCTATCGTGATAGTTTGGTTACATGAAATATTTCTAAGTGTTGGGGAAAATATCGCGTTCGAAGGTCAAAGTATTCTATAAATGTAACTTAAGTTCCCCAAATCTGATGAACAGTAACCACCGACATCTTTGGCTCAAAGCTTATATACACTCAGCTCTGTTTAATGCTCCAGATCTGAATCTTATCACAACACAAGTAAAATAACTAATACACGCGTCTATCAATACAAAGTCGTACTGAAGTCCACTGTTCCAACTGGACACGTCATCCCGCTAACACCAAATATGCTATCGCTAAACGGCGTCACATCACCACTCAGATCTGAAAGACCAGATCTCACACAAGCGTTGACTAGTCAAAGATGAAATCCCTAGACCGCTCCGATCTACCACAAAGTACGAATCGGTACTACGAATCGGACCTGTCCACGCATCACTACAACACGCTAATCCACATCTGTTTCTTCCAAAATAATGTCGCTTCGTTACCCGCTAACAAAATTCACTAGCGTGCCCAGAATAACGCGTGACTACCAGATTTCACCACCAAATCTAAATGCGATCATCCAGCACTGACCAGCACTCAAATCCAATCATTTCCCGCAAACTACTCTAACAATCCAGAGCTATTTCCGATACTTATACGAACCCGATTACTTCACCAAGCCTACCAGCTCAAAGCTGGACCATCCCAGATCTGTTCACGCCAAATCTGGTCTATGCTAAACCTGATTAATTAACTCAATTAATCTCATAAACTATCAGGTCTCACACACGTTCTACTCTCTGACTCTCAACTGATGGTAGCCAGATATCAGATCAATCTTCGAGAAGACCAAAACTCCCTGCAACTGATCAAATAAATCCTCTATCCTCGGGAGTGGGTACTTATTCTTCACTGTCACACGGTTCAATTCCCGGTAGTCTATGCATAATCTCATGATGCCATCCTTCTTCTTCACAAACAAAACTGGCACACCCCATGGAGAAAATCTAGGGCGAATAAACCCCTTACCGAGCAACTCATGAATCTCTCCTTCAGCTCCTTCATCTCGGTAGGAGTCAAACGATATGGTGCCTTAGATATAGGCACTGTGCCTTGCATCAGCTCGATTGAAAACTCCACATCTTGCACCGGTGGAACTCCCACAACATCATCAGGAAATACATCTGCAAAATCCCTGACTACCTCCACATCAGACAGTGAAGGCCCTGCTGAACCTCCTGTA
Organism: Dorcoceras hygrometricum; assembly: GCA_001598015.1. Taxonomy (NCBI): domain Eukaryota; kingdom Viridiplantae; phylum Streptophyta; class Magnoliopsida; order Lamiales; family Gesneriaceae; genus Dorcoceras; species Dorcoceras hygrometricum. The sequence goes on from KV018647.1 coordinate 33,404, forward strand.
GCGGTAACACTGGCCAAGAATGCCTGACATCCTAGCTCAACTAGCTTCCTGGCCTGTAGGATATGAATCTGGGCTTCTGCGATCTCTTCACTATCTCAAATAAGAAGGTCTGCTGCCCTGGTGGTCGGATAGTCACTAACCTCCGCTGGAAATTGATCACCGCTCCAAACTCCGTCAACCAATCCATACCTAGGATGCGTTCAAATCCCGACATGTGAGGACTAGAATTTGCTAATTACGATTTATTTAGCTATTCAGATTTGGTTTATAATTAGCTAATTGAGTTATTGAGTATCGGGTTTTCAGATTTGAAGACTTGGTGATTTTTTAGAATTCAGTTTTGAAAGGGATCTGGATGCTCAGATATGTCCCTCACATGTTTGCTTGAATTGTCGTGAGTAGGGAGTGAAACGCTGTCGTATTGTGTATTCAGACTTGATGCTAGTGAATGAAATCTGCTTATCGGGCATGAGCATATGTGAGCTCCTATTCGAGGAAGTCAGCGATGGTCAGTGGTCCAGAGTTGTTCAGATGTCAACGTTGGTCAACGGTGCTATGTAGACCAGTGCAGTTTGTTGAATACAGATGTGCTCAAGATCTGAGGAGCGTTAGCGGGATCTGTTGCGAGAGCGGACTCCGATGCTAAGTAAGAGCGACGTCGTTTTGGTAGCAGAAACGCGTGTTTGTTTGGAGATCAGATCTGAGTTAGCGTTGGCAGATGTGAGCGATAGATGAGGCCAGATTTGAGGGAGTTCTGCCTTAGCAATGAGATCTGAACTTATCGGTGAATTCATTCCATTGTAGCTTAGACTTGGGGATTTAACTTAAGTGTCGATCAAAACTTAGAGTATTTCAAACCTTATATTCCCTATCTTTATTTCCGATAACCCTCGATTGCTACTGTTCACCCAAACCCTATTTCTGTCGATTGCCATTGTTTTTCGCCGCCATTTGGAGAAAGACTGGTAGCGCTGAGCTCTTCTTCTCTAGTGCTTTCGATTGATACCAGTTTGGAGACTGGAGTCACCGGATTCGAGGAGCGCGAAGTTGTTGCAGTGTTCGTGTGTCTTCGCGACTGTGGACCAGTAGTTCCTCTGTTCTTTAACAGCTTTGGGATTTGAGCAGGTAGTGGCTTCTGTTAAGTTCGCCGTGGAGTTGCTTGGACAGTAGACTTGAGTTGGTTGCTGCTCCCTTGTTGTGGTGAGATCTGTTGAGGTATAAGTTGATTTGAGGTACGAATTGAGCTATATTAAGCAGTTTTGATATCAGCTTTGAATATTTCCTTCGTGTATTAGCTACTGTGAATTGTATTGATTGTTGTATTAATTTGGTGCTCATATCTGTGTCGTGTGCGTGTGAGCTTTGTGCATTGAATTAAGCATGAGTATGTTGTGCATTCACGCATACATTTTGAGCCTGATTTCTTTGAAAGCTGAATCCCTTTACACGTTGTGATCGGTCGGCTGAGTCGTCATGCCTGAAAGGTCCAACGCTGTTTTTGATGTGGTGGCCAGCTGAGTCGTTGTGCCTGAATACCACACTACCTTGTGATGGTCGGCTGAGTTGTCGTACCTGAAGATCACAAGATGATGATGATTGATGAGATCTGCACAGCTGAGTCTTTGTGCTATGTTTGCCTACCGATGATTCTTCGTAGCCCTTTTTCATGCATTGCACGATTGAGATATTGCATTGTCTGATATGGTAGATGCTTTTATTGTGATCTTCGTACTGAGGTTTGACCTCGTTTATTTTCCCTATTTTGGGCTGCTTTGGTCGATGTTGGCCATTGCAGGTTCTTCAGGTAATCAAGCTGGACAGAGTGGAGCTTCAGCTGTTCGATCCCAATTCTGATTTGAGTCCCAGTGTATTTATATTTGTATTGAGCCAAGGAATGTCGTGTGCCTTTATGTATGTTGGGGATCGTGTGTTGTGTTATTGAATGTTGTTGTTTGAGTTTTGAATTAAACTCTTATTTTAAGTATGAAAGTGTTTTGAATAATATTGAATCAGGCCCATTATTGAAAATTTTTAGCCCATATTTTTATGATGCTTCCGCATATTTGTGATTAATTGATGTATTAGCGCACCGGGCCTGACACGACATCAGCAAAAAGACAAAGTTTGCTCTGAACGCATGATCCTGCAACATCATCGTCAATCCCTGAACAAGGCTAGTCGTATTCAACACCTCTCCTGACGGAACCGTCACGGCGATAGCTACCCCCAAGCTCTCCGGAATAATACACGTCCTTTGTGTGAACACACTCAAAATAAACGAGTGAGTCTCCCCTGAGTCTAGCAAGGCAAGGGTAGTGAAACCTAGCACACGAATCTCGCCTGAAACAGAAACGTCACACAGGCATGCGTACAGTCAAACTAGATCCCATTAAACAGTTTTAGATGCCTATCATATTTCTAAGTTCGCTAGTCATATCCGCCTAAGTTCTCAAGGCAAGTTCTCGAAGATTTAACAGCTCTTACTTATATCAACTCAGTAACTAAGGCATAGAATCTCCTAGCAGTTCTCTACTTAGCATGCAATTTTAAAACACCCAAATACCAACATGTCAAAGCACGGAAACGACGGAAATTTCTAAAGTAGAATACTTAGGTGAGAAATTTTGTGTCTGGGTCCGTAGCCTCCGCCTGAATCACGTAGATACGACCAGTGAACTGTGTCCTCCTAGGGTAATACTTAGGGATATGCCCCGGATCCTTGTAGTGATAAAACCTGCCTGAACCCGCCATGCACTGTCCTGGATGATTCTTATGGAACACCTGACAAATCGGTATCCCTCCAGGTCTAGGGGCAGTAGCCCATATTGCTGTGACCTCTGCTAACCCTGCGGCCTCTGCTGGCCCTAAGGTCTCTGCTGCTGTGACCCCTGAGGAGTTGGGCCCTCAGGAGGCCCCTGAAATGGTCTCTTCGCTGGCTGCTGCGAAGACTATCCTATGACTGGCTGATGCAACTGTCGCTTCCTCTGGAAGTCATATCTCATGTCCTTTCGGCCCCTCTCGGACCGGTAAGATCTGTTCACCGATGCCATGTATGTAGCCACGTCCGCCATATTGAATGTCTGGTCTCAGTACATTAGTACACTGTCGCAGTTTCTCGCTCTCCACAGTCGCGATCGAGGGCACAAAGTGACACCCAGCTCAAATTGCCGTACATACTCGACCACAGACTTGTCTCCCTGCCGGAGACTCATGAACTCCCTGATAAGCTGGCTCCGAGCATCAGCAGTGAAATACTTCTCAAAGAAGACAACCTTGAATCTTTCTCAAGTCAACTCTCCAGAATCAGACCAACCACCGCGCTCTCCCACCAAAGCGCGTCATCTCCCTTCATCATGAAAATAGGACAACGGACCTTGTCAGCGTCCGGGAGACCCATATAAGCAAAGATGGTCTCCAATGATTGGATCCACTCCTCAGCAACAAGTGGATCAGTAGTCCTTGAAAACTCCTTGGGTCCCTGTTTGCGGAACCTCTCGGCGACGTCCTCCTCATGCAACTTCCCGGGTCGCTCCGACTATCTCTCCAATAGCCTGGTGATCCCGGCTAGCATATCCATACTAGCCCTCTCGTAGGGTGTCAAATAAGGAGGTGGGGGATGAGGAGTACACGTAGCATCATCCTGCTGGGTCCTGTCGCGTATGGGAGGCATACTGGCACCCAAAACCATTCACGTAAATCTAAGTGCATGAATAAACGTCTAACTCTTAAAACTCTCAAGATGAAACTCATGCAGATATAGAACATGCATCATGCAAAAAGAAAATCTAAAACTTACAGAATGGCAGCGCGACTTCCGAGCTCCACGCAGCAGGCTAGTACCCCTCCAGAACCACCGCTCTGATACCAACTGAAACGAACCCTACTCTAGAAATATTTTTATTTTAAACTCATGTGCGGAATAAACAATCTTTAAAAGTACGGATCGTCCCCTTTAAAACATTTTTCTCAACCTTACTTTAAAATATAAATAGAATAAGCATCTCAAAATCGCATCATTCCTTTTTTCCTTAAAAATCAGAGTAGATAAAAGTGCGAAAAAACTGGACAAAACTAAAAGAGAAAATCCGAAACTGTTTCATAACATAAATTAAGATATCATAGTGGTCACGGGGCAACAGCTGCGACGGACGCTCAGAGGTCCTCACCGCTGGTCGAGATAAAATCAACAAGATCATCACCTGTACCATTTAAACCTAGTGAGCCTAAAGACACAGAATGCTCTATCTGAATAATATCAAGGTACATATAATAAAATCGCATGCATGCATATACATATAATAAAATAGCTTTAAAACATGAGTGCATGAATGATCGTAAAGCATGGTTCGTAGATCTTTCGTAACATAGCGTCATCGTATAGCATACATAATAAGGCATGACATAACATAACATAAAAATGTGTGAGTCGTATCCATGAAGTGTGGACCATTATCGATTGACCAATCATAAACCAACGTACGTGGCGGCCGGTTTCACCCGACCTACATCATCATCACATTAACAGAGGTTCACTGGGCCCGATCTCCCAGATCCGCTCATCGTCTATCATTATATATTAAGAGAGGTTCATCGGGCTCGGCATTCCGGATCCGCTAATCGTCTATTTTGCCACAGGTCAGTTCAATCCCTCCATTTTTCTTTTAAAACATGCCTTTATAATTTCATAATTTTTTCATGTTGCGTGCATTTCATAAAACATGCAATTTAAAAAGTTTAACCGGTCAATATATATTTAATCCTTCATTTAAACATTAACGTACATAAAATACTACATATATAATTAAATATTTATTCACGGACTTCTACATTTTCTACTCCGGTCAAGGACTGGTTCACGTGCCTGGCCCACTAATTCTAAGTCTAAAGCCTAGAGTTAACTTAAAATTGAAACTTAGCCTTAGACATGACTTGGCTCATAACTTTTAAAATTAACCTTTAAAAATTTATAAAATGCTCAACGCTTCTCTTTAAACTCAAGCATTAAAATTTGACTAATTAAAAGGCCCATTGATCAATTTTGACTTTAAAACTTAAAATAAAATATTAGGTCCACAAAATCATTAAAAGTTTGACTTAAAATTTGACTCTAAAAAGGTTTGACCAAATAATCTTAAAATTGGACCCTATACTTTAAATTTAAAATACCCGGTCCAGAAATAAAGTAAGTCGGACCAAACTTAAAAATATTTTGTCTCGATCCTCGACTAACCGACCTGGTCCAGCCATGACAATTTAAAAATCACACATGCTAAAAATCATTTCTAGCAATTAATTTGTCATAAAAATTGCCAAATATCTAATAAAAAATAAATTCTAAAAAAACATAAAAAGATCTTAAAATATGCTTAAAACATCAAACAAAGTCATTCACAAATTTTGGCAGCCCCTAAGACTCGAAATTTCAATTTTCACAAAAACTGACCCGACGAGGCTCACTTCGAGACGACAAAACGGTAAAAATACAGTAAAAATCCATTTCTTAACCAAATCAGTCTATGTTTCAACACACATCACCCTAACTCACACCACTATCCACTGGAACAACGAGACTCAAAAAATATTTATGACGTGACCAACCCGACGTCGAAAACCCATTGTCCGTGTGCAGACTGCAGCCGGGACACGTGCTAGCCATAAAATTCATAACTAATTCATTCCTCGACCAAATCTCTCCCCTTTTGGACCTACGTGACCCTAACTCAATGAAATATCTTATGAAATAATGCTTGACCACACAGACCACATGGAGCAACGTACCCGACCCCAACAACTCTACCATCGCGCACAGACGACAAGCCAGGACACGTGCTGATCATAAAATTCGTAACTAATTCATTCCTCGCAGGATCCTAACTCGATGGAATAACTACTGGTACCACCCATGGATCTAACCCAACCCTCAAGAACCGTCTATGACCAAAGCACCTCAAGATATGGATCAAATACGTGTTGAAAATCATGATATATGCATGGATCTCAAAAATTATGCATAGATCTAAACCAATCACATAAATTCATGCAACACCTTTAGAAAAACAGTATATTATAGCTTAAAGGGGGAGAAAAAAAGAGATATAACATGACTTTATTGGAGAATATAGAAGATATGCGAGTTACCGAAGCGGAGGACACGAGATCGGGACCAACCACCAAAATCTTGAAGAAATCGTGCAAGGGGAGAGGGGAGTGGCGTGAGGCAGCTAGGAGAGTGGGGGAGGATTAGGGTTTTCGAAATAAAGAGTTTTTTCAATACACCCTCCACTAAATTAAAATGTTGAATAAAAATCTAATCAAAGGCTTTAAAATCTTAATTTTCGTAATATGTAGCCTCCACAATTTTAAAATATAGGAAAGTCCAATAAAACAGCCCGTATAGACGAAAAACGGGTTCTCCTCAATTAATAATCATAAAAGCTCATTTTTCTTGAATACTGCTTAAAAGAATAATAAAATTTTTTCTTAAAAACACGAGGGCTTAAAAAGTTTAATAAATTTTCATCTCGATCGTCCCTAGTCTCGTCCACGTGTCCGGAAATCAAATAGACTAATACATGACATGCACAACATGCAACATTAAAACCATCATGAAATCACATTAAATAGCATATAATTTTCTAAATAAATTTCCCCCTAGTCATGCACTCATCTTCACGTAATTAGGATTTCTGGGCGTTACACGGGTGATCCTGCTGTTGAATTTATACCTACTGGAGGTGAGGAAGGACCTCTGATCACCCGCTGCAGCTGCTACCCGTGACCACTTCAGATGTTTTATTTTATTAGACATTTTCAGATATAGTATTTTTACTTTGATTTTAAGTCTGAATGAATGATTTTATCCTTTTGAGAATTATTGCTTTACAGTTACGTTGAGTAAAGTTTTCCAATGGTCGACTTATATTTTTAAGAATGTTTATTCCGCACTTTACAAAAAAAAATTCTAGAGTTTGGTTCGTTTCACCTTTCTTACACTGGTTGATTGAGCCAGTTCCTCAAGGATATTTTAAACCTTATCCTCATATAACTGCAATCCAGAACCAGTGAGTGCATCCCTTCTTGTTTGGGATACAATAATCAGTTCTGATCCAGTCTACCCAAGGACTGAGATCCCTGTGAACTGATTATAGTTGCGCTTAGCGATCCGACCTGCACTTGATCACTGCGTTTAGTGTCTCGCGCAATCTTTCAGCTCGTCGGAACAGATATTGCTGCACTTTCCTTTCGAGAAACTTCTCTGCAATTCAATAAGCATTACTCCCCTATCTATACAATGTGAGTTTTGAAAGCCTTAAAAATTTTGTAGCACAGATAAGCTTTCGAAGAAAAACTATCAGAGCAGACAGTATTTTAAGGCTGTTTGAAAATTTTCGATTTAAAAATGCACTATTCACGAACAACCTGCTCTGATACCAATTGTTTGTCCCAAAGTACGAGGGTACCAAATCGTAAAACGCTCTGATACCAATTGTTGGGATAAAAAACAGGGGGTGTCCATGAGCTCTCACACAACTCACGTAGGTTCTCACACCGCCTAAGGCACCGAACCCTTAAGTTACGTGCAATTTAAAGTTTTTGAATAAAAAAGGAAGCAGGAAACTTGGAACCGGATCGCATAGGTATTCTACCAGCTGCTCTGCAAGCTGGTCCGGCACGCATGCGATCTGGTTGGTTGAATCTTGAGATGCAATAGCTCAATGTTCTTGAATTTAAGTGCACCGAGATACAAATTGAGTAATGAAGTAAAATCATGCTGAAACTACTCAAACTGAATTATTAAAATCAAAAGCTTATTCACAGTTGTTAAATATGAAATGCGTATGAATGAAAATGCAGAAAGCTGTAAAACGATATGCTGTGATTTGTTTATGGAAGTTCGGAGCTGAATCTCCTACGTCTCCCCTTCTTCCGCAATCGGGAAGGATCCACTAGAAGACTTTGATTACAGCAGCCCACGTCGCAACCCGATCCTACGAACAGCAGCCGCAAGAACTCCTAGTCACCACTGCACACCAGTCCGCAAGCTGCATGTGTCTAACTTCACTTCTTTCACGCCTCAGTGAGAAAAACTACAAACATTTCTTTAACATCTCAGTGTGAAGCACAACATAGAATTGTCTAACGTCTCTGTCCAAAGATTACAAGGAAGTATTTTTGTTTTTGATTCACTCAGCTAATCTAATCAGCTCTCTCAAAGATATGTGAGTGAATCGTGTGTGAGATTTACAGTGTAAGATCAATCTCTGAAAGATAAAATCTCACACACTGGGAAGTGCTCCTGTCCGAGTTGGTTTCTCCAATGTCTTCCCAGAGCTTGTGTTGTGCGTTCTTCTGTTTTTAGATTTGCACAACACTGTATCGACTTCGCTCTTCTCGCTCTTTTCTCTCTTTTGTGTTCGCTTCTAGCTGCTTGTGCTCTGCTCTTGTTATTTATAGCCTGACGCGTTTTCCTGTTGGACACAAAGTAGTATCTGTTGAAAAGTCTTTAGACACTGTTGTACTTTGTGTCCTTTGTCATTTAATGCATTGCAGGCTTTCTTCACTTTAAGCACGTGAGCACTGTACTTGAGAAGACAACACAAGCAAATCGATTTGAATATTGAAAAGCAATCTTCGTGTAGTCTCGTATTCAAATCGTTTTGCTCGTAGATTTGATAGTATCTGTCGTGCTATCGAGCTGGTTTGACCTTAACCAGCTTGCCAGCTTATCTTCATTCTGGTTTGCACTGAGCTGGTCTTTACTTCGAGCAACTGCTCTTGAGCTGTTCTTTCCTGCTCTTGGCCATTGCTCTTCTTGCCAGGCTCGTTTGAACATAATCAGCTAGTTTCTTTGCATCGAGCTGGATTTTCATTACACGAAGGCTTTGCTGGGCTCTGAGCTTGTTTTCAAGCTGGTTTCCTTCCCAGCTGGTTACTTTTTCCAATACAGGAATCTGCATCTTTGAGGTTACCTCGAGCTCGTCAAAATTCTCACAGATGTCATACGGTTAGCTTCCTCATCTCTCTCATAAGCATCTAGCTTGACTAGATCTCCTGATCCGGTTTTCTCTTTTCAGAGCTGGCCTTCTTCATGTCGAGCTGGTTTGTCTTTAACCAGCTTGGCTCTATTCTTCTCGTCAAGAGCCTCTGTGCGCTTGCTGGTTCTCTTGATCCATTCAGACACCTCATCCAAACCATCCGCAAGCACACCTTTCTTTCACTGGTTGATTGAGATAGTTTTTCGAGGATACTTTAAACCTTATCCTCGTGGAACTGCAATCAAGCACCAGTGATTGTATCCCTTCTTCTTTGGGATACAATAATAAGTTCTGATCCAGTCTATACAAGGACTGAGATCTCTATGATGAACTGATTATAGTTGCGCTTAGTTATTCGACCTTCACTTGAGCACTGCGCTATACAAGGACTGAGATCTCTATGATGAACTGATTATAGTTGCGCTTAGTTATTCGACCTTCACTTGAGCACTGCGCTTTTCTATGCGTCGGCACTTGAACACTGCACTTGTACACTGCACTTCATCTGCGCTTGACCATTTCTGATCTTCTCTATACTACGCTACGCTTGATCCTGTGCTGCTCTTGTACCAAGCTGGTTAAACATCTTGGTGCTCCCTGCACCCGTTCGTCTTGTGATGTTCCAGCTCGGGCGTCCCCTCATTGTTCCAGCGTAGACATCTTCAACTGTTCCAACTTGGGCGTCCCCTCACTGTTCCTGTCTGGATATCTCCCTGTCTTCTTAATCAAGTGCACTGCACATCGCACGTAAAACGTTAGTAGAATAATAACAGATTTTGTGTTAATCAAAATTCATATTCTGATCTGTAGAAACAGATCCAACAGTAAATAATCTAAACATCCTATGTTTAGTTTTATTAATCGTGTATTTACCATTCCCGTAAATTTTTTAAAATTGCCGTTACGCCCCGACAGCGGGATCTGGACCCGCCGCTGTGCCAACATTGAGGAGGGCTTGTTAACCATACAAACTCTAATTCAGCCAGAGGGTGCTCGTGGTTTCCACCCTATGCCTTCAGGGATGTATTTTTTCAGCCTCCTAAAGTGACTCTGTAGTATACTCGCCAAGGATTTGAGCCCAGAGGAAGGAAATTCAAGAAGAAGTCGATTTCTAGTTCTTCTGGTTCTGACAGTTCAGGTGGAGGACGCTCGAGGTCAGTGTTTTATAGTTCTGGTGGAGGCCGCTCGTGGTATACATTTGACTTTGCAGTGCATTGGAGTTCAAGGGGTCTGCCATCTTTGTGGATATCCTTGACACTATGCGAGGGTGTGTCCTTCCACGAGGAGTCATCATTCCTCCCAGTCGCAACAAGGTCTATCTTGAGGATCATCCATAGACAGAATATGCTTGCTCAGTATCAGCAGTAGTCAGGATTCCCGTAGCCTCCAGGGTCTTTCCATAAGCCTAGTCTTCAAAGTGCCGAGGTTCTTCTCAGTTTCAGTTCTGGGACCTCAGCAAGCTGCGTGCATGATATGATGAGAGAGTAAGATAGTTATGCACTTGGATGAGTCATTGCAGGTACTTGTTGTATTTTTTGTTATCCTGCATGAGTTTTATTTGACACAGGAGCATCACATTCGTTTCTATCTAATTTGTTTATATGTAAGTATGAGATGGATACTACCTCATTGTCTGATTTCGTGTCTGTGTATACTCCTGCTGGTGTGAGTTTGTTTCTCGAGAGATAGTTTTGAATTGTGTGATCATGTTTTATAAGAATATATTGACGGAAAACATGGTTAAGCTGGAAATGAGATATTTTGACTGTATTTTGGCCATGGATGTCTTGGTTAGTTATAGAGATAAAGTCGATTGTTTTCACGGAGTGATCAGGTTTATACATCAGTTATGTGAAAAGTGGGATTTCTATGGTAATTATTACCGATCTAAGATCCCATTGGTCTCAGCGATGGAGATATTTGTGTTGTTACCTGAGAACACTGGGTTTATGATTTATGCGCTAGATGTGAAGCCCGAACCTCGTTTGGAACTTTGTGATATTCCCATTGTCCGGGATTTCCCTGATGTTTTTCCCGATGATATTCCAATTTTTCCTCCGAGAATGGAGATTGATTTCAGTATTGAGTTGACGCCAGGGATTACAACGATATCGAAATCCTCGTACAGGTTGGCACCAGCGGACTTGATAGAACTCAAGGATCAATTGCATGATCTTATTGAGAAAGGTTTCATTAGAAAAATTATGTCACATTGGGGAGCATCGATTTTTTTCGTTAAAGGAAAGTATGGGACAATGCCGATGTGCATCGATTTTTGGAAGTTGAATAAAGCGACCGTGAAGAACAAATATCCTTTACCTAGAATCGTTGACTTGTTTGATCAAATTTTGTCACTATTCATATGAATAGTAGCCTTGACAATAACACAGAAATTCTCGCAGAATTAGAAATTCAATACGATCAACTTAAAAAGCAAATAACATCATGTCACAATACAGCATAAATCCCAACAAAATTTTCAAACGTCAACGTCTTAAACCGCATATTTAAAATAAAAAAACCTTCCTCCCAAAAATTCTCATAAATCATCAATATTAAATGTGGAAGCTACGAAGGTCTCGAGAGTGCACTGCCTGTGTCCGAGCTCCTCAAACGTCGCCGCCTCGAACCTCGTCATCATTCTCACCTGCACACAATCAAACCTAATGAGCCTAGAGGCTCAGCAAGCTCAAACCTGAATAACAAGTACTAAATATACATCCACATGCATTAAAATACGTTTAAAAATACTAAAAATACGTTTTAAACTTCAACATCAGAACTTTAAAAAAATTTAAACTATAAACTTTAAACTTTAAACATCATTGTCAAAAATCTTTACTTCAGCCTCAAATCCTCAAACTATACGTCATGGCATGTAAATAATGTAAATCCTCAAAAATAACATTTTAGGTGAAGGTTGCTCATTGATGCGATCCCTCTGTTCTCTTGATCAAGATATAAACCATAGTACTAGAATGGAATATCTCTATGGACCTCTTGCACCGTAGTAACCATATTCCTCCATGTCTTGGTCACAGTCAACTCGGATCCTCAAAATAATTTTCCTCCTTTCCTTTTAAAACATCAACATAACGTCTCATGCCATTAACATCATAAAAAGTTCATCAATTTCAATTTTCAAAGGCTTTCTGCCCGTAACATGTTTGTGATGCGTTAGAAAATATAGAAAATTTGAGCAAAGATCAATTGGAACCGTTCTAGGCTTCTCGCCGGGCTACTCGGACACCAGACGGTCTAAACGAATCACTGGACAAGCCCAAATCTAATCACAATCAACCCAAGCTTATAAAATATAATTTTATACATCTTAAACATGTTTTAAATACATAAGCATACAGTTTGGGCACCTTCGGGGTGTTTATTTGTCCTTAAAACCTTTAACGCTACGTGTTGCCTTCTATTGACTCCAAGCGCATCCCTTTCGACCCTTGCCTATTAACCCTCATAAAACAGCCCATAACCTCATATCTCGACCTTCATAGAATGCCCCAGGGACTCTAAAACACCTCCATAACCTACTGGACCAAACCACAAGACTCCACACAACTCAAATGCACAAACCATCACTCACCTCCCACAGACTCCTCATGCGTGTACCATCTTCGACTTAATGACTCCTCACGCTTTCTCGCTTTGTCCTAGACCAGATCCAACGCCTCAATGACTCCCCTAACATCCAGACAGAGTCATAAACCATCTTATTTGAGCCATGGTTGCACAGCATGAAGGCAGGAGCCTCCACACCGTACAACCGCTGCATGCCTCCCTTTGCAGCACTTGCGCTGCTTCTCCCCTTCAACCAACACCCTAATACCACTTGGAAAATTTTTCGACCAGTACTAGGTGACCCTATAGATGTTTCTAATCTCTAACCTTGGCCCTTTATTCGAACAAAAATCGATCTGTCAAGAATAAGTCGTGCTGCCCCTCCCTGCACAGATGCTGCACAGATTTTGCACTCCCGATCGTTCCCTCTTGTCCTGCACATCCATCCATGCTAACCCACTATGAACGTATGTATACTCACCAAGGATCTCCCTTAACCCCTGGACTCAGCTCTAGACTTCCGTGGAACACTGGACATCAGCCCATCACGGAAAGAGCGAAGGGATGATGCAGCGTCCAGCAGGGTGCAATGGACTGTCCAGCCTTCGTCCTATCCATTATGACCACAACCCTCATGTTCTAGACCTTTAGGATTGGAACTAACCTCCCCTCAAGGCCTCCTAATGGCCGCAACAGCCCTTGGACGACCCTTGGCAGCAAAACATCAGACACAATGCAGCACACATAGTAAGCAACATCATCCAAGATTTGTTTTTGAAACAAGCAGCCAAACTTTGATCAGATTCAAAATCATGCAATAATTAAAGAAACACACGTATATGATCAGATTGTAGCAGAAAGAAAGGTTTAAAAACTTGCTTTCGTTGTAAATATCGTGAATATACGTTACCGGAAGCATCGGAAATGAATCGAGAGACCAAATTTCCAGTCTAGGTCTTTTTAGGAGAGGTTTGTCTGCTGTTAAGTGGGGAATAGATGTGGAAGAAATCTTATGGTACTAATTATTAGGTTAAGTGTAGCTAAAATTTTAAAATTACAATTAGGCCCTATAAGTTATAACTAAATTTCCAATTGTCTAAACCCACTAATATAAAATTTTCTACACATTATTTCATTCAATTATATCTGAAAGTGAACTAAATCTTGATATTATTATAAAAAAATTAAATGCTTACCGCACTTTTTCTCAAAAATCGTTTTTTGTGGAATAGTGCTAAAAGTCGTTTTTTTATAAAATCTCTAAGAAAAACTTCAAATTTAACACTAGAAAACATTTTTATCCTTAAAATATTTTAAAAAAATTTTTGGAACATTTCAAAGTCACCTCTATCGTCTCCGATCATCCATGCGTGGCCCGGTACCGAATATTCAGCTGAAATCAAAATCTCAAGAAACACATAAAAACTAAAAATACATCACCAATAATATTTTAAAACCTCAATTATAATTTAATCATTTAAATCATTTATCTCATGCATGCGGTTTACGTGAGCGGATCTCAGACACTAAAATTCCTCCCCCTTAAATAAATTTCGTACTAGAAATTAAAACATACCGAACATCTTCAGAAAGCGACTCCTCATGTCTAACTCAATCTCCCAAAGTATTTTCATCTTCCGATTTGTTCTGCCATTTGACCTTGACCATCTTAATCACCTTATCCACAGTTTCCTTTCATGTCTACCTAGAATGCGGTCGGGTTTTTTTCTCGTAGGACAAGGTTAATGTAAGCTGCAACAACTCAAGGCTTAGAACAGAGCCACAATACATTCACATGCCTATCTTAAGTTGTAAATACAAGCTCAGATCTTACCCAACATCTCAGCACATCACACAACTGAAGGCAGAACGCACTCACTGCTCCGCTCGGCCAACATCTCGGGGCCAATGGCACACGACGAAACCACAAGAGAGGTACAATCTTCCAAGATATCTAAGAATCAGCTTTGGGCAAGCTACAAACATCAAAACACGGCCAGCTCCTACATGACCTCACAGTTCATCCTAGCTCAAGGTAAGAACAACTAAGGTTCGAAAAAAACACTAACAGCCTCGGTTACCTGAAACAAAGCTCACGCAACCAAAAAACTGCGACATGTAGCTCACGACGCTTCTTCGCAATTTCCTCAGTCGGACCTCCTCTCGACACCAAGCTGGTACGAAAATGTCGAGCTTGAAGAGAGGTGGAGGTACCCTCACTCAAAACTGACCAGCCAATCTCCGGTGATCTGGAACATACTAGGTCGGGTGAACAGTGACCACGAGGGTTTGGAAAATATCTATCGGAAGCTTCCTGAAGAATACAAGGAGATGTGTGGCCTAAATGACTAAGTGTTGGTCAACGAACGAGTATATATACTAAAGCTCTTCAGATCACGACTACAGTGATAACAGATCAGTTCAGACCTCAACACTGTAATCAGCCCCGACAATGCAGCTCAGCATGCACATTCAAACTGGCTCTCGCCCCCAATAACTCAGCTCTCATCTTTTCAGCTTTTGCACGCTATTCAGCTCTCGCGTATGATTCAGCTTAAGGACAACACTCAGCTATCACGCTAGTAGATCGCGTGCCCTCCAGCACAGGAGAAACTATCAGCTCTCACCAATGCTGACCACCACCAAGTATCTCGTCCAAAGCTGAAACCACAACCAGCTCTCATCTGGTCTGAAAACCATGAACATCTCTCGCCTAAGCTGTACATCACCATCAACTTACGCCCAAGCTGATTTCACCAACCAGCACAGCACAACCCCATAATCTGATCTCTCAGATCAGGGCATCCAGAACATCCCTAAGCGGAATCCAGCTTACGCACATACAGAAATCCAAGAGCTGTTCGCTTCTATGTTGTTGTCCCAAAACAGCTCGCAACAAAAAACTCAAACAAGCACAACGAAGCTGTTCAGCTTAGAACTCCACTCAGATCAGCTGAAGCCCAATCTGATCCATGCCAAACTTGATACGAAGGTTACCAACAGCTTACACCAGAACTGTCCTTCCCATAAGCTTTCGCCCAAATCTGACCGCACAAACATCTTGCGCCATGCACATCAGTACAGATCACACTAGCAGATAAGATCTCATGAGTCCAGTGTTAGAGTAGATGTCCAACTAGCCAACTTGTGGCATGTGGGTTTTATAGACTCTTGTGTATAACGATCTTTATTTATGAAATACGCATTTCTTTCATGGCATTCTTTATTTTCATTATGTTATAATGTTAACAATTGTTTTGGATAAAGACCTAGAATGCACCATAGTTTATGTTAGATGTGATAGTGGATATGATGGCTATCATGAAACACATCTAATAGTCATTGTGTATTCTGAATTCGTTCCTAGTCGATTGGGCCGTCAAAATGAGGATAAGGCTGCCCGAGCTTGAGACTAGCATCTGCGATGTGAAGTACCATGTTTCATTGGTAGGGAACATTGTGATGTTCTGATCATGCAGATGGATAGTGACCTGGTGATCTATCGAACTACCCTCGTTCGGACTTTTCAAGTGGTTACCATTTGTCGAGTGGATAAGTCCGAGGTCTTGGTTGTACTGATTAGTCCTCACTACTCGAAACGTCATTGAGAATCTACATGATAGGTGCCTCACTTTGACAGTGGATAAGTCCGAGGTCTTGGTTGTACTGATTAGTCCTCACTACTCGAAACGTCATTGAGAATCTACATGATAGGTGCCTCACTTTGACCCTTTTACCGACTCACTTGGGGTCATTAGGTGGCGGGATTGGGTGAGGTCCCAATGAATGTAGGAGTCGATGCTTCGTTGTCGAGGATTCACCGCTCGCTTTCATGCGTGGATATCCTATGCTATCTGAGGAGGTAATAGTGTATAAATCTCTGGCCAGAGTACTGGATGTGTTTTAGGTAAATGGTTTTACCTAGTAACACTCGCGATGTCACTATTTGATCTCCAAGATGTATGCATAGCTATCGGATCTTTAGCGACTCTCGATTTACCAATGGTCGTTGATCTGATCGGGATATATGTGTTGAAAGGACCGTACTGTACGTTAAACACGACCAACTGGTTCTTTCAGGCACTATCAGTGATACCTAGGGGATCATGGGGCGATGTTGCTAGGAGCTTTACCATGATCCGATGGGCAAGTCCGAAATTGTGATTTCGGAGTCACAATGGTTGTGGGCCCACGGCTAGCTGTATCCCTGAACCATTGAGGGTCACACAAGTACTGGATTCATGATTCCCGCACGAAAACTGAGCTCAATGTGTTGAGCATAGGAAGAGGATTTTAGGGAGTGCGACTTCCTAAAAGTCAACAGGGGTCAAATTGCGATTTCCCAAAGTTGAGGGGCTAAACTGTAATTTTGGACTAGGTGATCTGAAAAATTGTTTTTCACATCATAATATTCAGTTTTGGAAACTGAGTCGATCGGTCCGATCTGATCGTCGATCGGATTTATGATGAAACCGCAGTGATTTAAATGAACCGAATGTTCATATGGACCTGGGCCAGACCCAAGTCCAATGGGCCGGTTCAAGCCCATCATGGGTCTATTTGTTGATATGAGCTAGGGCTGCAATCAAAACTAACTAACTAACAACCTCATACCCTAGTCTCTATAGCCGCCGCCCCTCCTCTCCATAAGCCTCGCCGCCGTCGGCCTCCAAGCGCCACCGCCGCCGCCGCCGCACCGCCGCCCGCCGCCGGTGACTTCCTGATCGGACTTGTTCCGATCAGCGTGACGAGGAGATTCCGTTCGTGCCAAATTCGTCAGGTCTTCTAGTGCAGACTGATGAAGGAGTCTTGTTTTCGGTCGTGGACCTGATTAGGAGGATCTACCGCCGCCTATATTTCAAGAGCCAGAATGCCCTGTGAATCTGGTTGAGCCAGGCGCCTAGATGCCAGCAAGGTAGGGATTCAAACATCCTATGTATGTTTATCGTTGGTTTTATGATATGTATTGTACGTTTCCGGGGCAAATTTTTAACTTCCGCTGCGCCCCAGGGAAACGGGATTCGGATCCGCCATTGTCGCCAACAACGGTATCAGAGCCAGGCTCGGATCCTTCAATACATTTTAGGCCTGAATTGTGTCGATTTCAATTATTTCAGAATCAACAAAACAAAAAAAAAAAAATTTTAGACAGCCTGGCGCCGCCGCATGCGGCGGCCCAT